>JANHFL010009241.1:29049-48389 GCA_032468155.1 Oxyrhabdium leporinum | reverse complement strand
TTTTTATACTTGCTGTGAACCGCCCCGAGTCTGCGGAATAGGGGCGGTATACAAATCGAATAATAAATAAATAAAAATAAATAATTAATTTCAAAATCTTATTTCAAAATCATCTGGATCCATGGTTCATTAGACTAAGTCTGTTAGAATTTCCAAAATCAAGCTCACAGCCATAATGCAGCCTATATGGACACAAGGTTCACGGAGCCTAATTTCTTTATCACTTTTGGAATTACTTCTTAATTGCTTTTCAACTACTGTATTATCTTTGGATTGGATTGACACATTTTATAGCATTTACTGATGAGTCTCCTTCAGTACTTAGTGAAAGAAGTTTTAAATGTAAAGGGGAGGGGGAAATAGCAGGATGATGATGACCACTCTCTCTGCTTCTGGCTTACCTTCTTTTTTTTTCTACTATCCTGATCTTTTGGTACCTGTCCCTTGGTTTTAATGAAGGATCTGAGTTGTCTGAACATAACAAGGAAGAGCTAAGGGCCGCTGAGACCCTGCCAACTAATTTAAGTGTGCACAGCTGGCATTTTTTTCTTTCTCTCTTGTAAAATATTACAGCATCTAATCATTTCTTCTAAAGAAGCTTATGAAATGACCTTTTTCAATGTCATGCACTTCAGAAGCAATGAGGCTGAGAAAGGTTTGAAAATATTTCTTGTAATCAAGATGATCCAGGATCAGCCTCTGACAATTACTGTTATTAAGCCAGGTTTCACAATCTGTACCTGTGCATTTGATTTTTCTTGCCTAATTGTAGAACCCTACTTTTCTCACCATAGAATTTCATTTTGTTAGCTGGGCCCAGTGTTCAAGTCTGTCAAGATCCATCTGGATCTTGAGCCTGTCTTCTGGGGTGTTCGGTGTTCCTGCCAGTTTAGTGTCATCTGAAAATCTGATGAGTTCCCCTTCTATTCCTTCATCTAAATTGTTTAAGAATACTGGGCCTACAATGGAACCATGTGGCACCTCATTGCTTACTTACCTCCCTGTAGATGTAGTTCCATTAAGGACTACATATTGAGTGAATGCTTGTCAGACAGTTACAAATACATTTGGTGATGATGTGATATTACAGTAGACCATGACATATATGTTTTATTCTTATATATATATTTAAAAAGCTCATGAAATTATGGCAGCATAGCAAAATTATCTAACTCAGTTTTCCCCTAAACTTAGCAATGTTAAGATGTGTGGACTTCAGTTTCTAGAATTCCTCAGCCAATATGCAAGCTGGGAAATTCTGGGAGTTGAAGTCCACACATTTAAAGTTATTTAGTTTGAAAAAACACTGATGGAACTAATTTTCATGCATTCACTCTAAATAGAATTTATAGTAAGATTTATAGTAAAGTCTTATTGGACACTCTACCTGTTTTCTTATGGCAGTTTCACAAGGCATTCAGATGTCCCTGTTATATAGTCTTTGGGTGCTGATTTTAATTCTTATTTTGTTTGTGTGTATTGAGACTTTTAGGCCAGAAATGGATATTTTTTAATCTGGTTGAGCCTGCAATAGTTGAGTCAATAATGGAATGGTACCTGAGGAAGAACTGAGCCAGGATTGAGGAATTGAGTTTTCTCTTCAGCAGTAAGCACATCAATTTTATTTTGTTTTTATTCCCAAGTCAACAGTATATTGCACTACTGTTGTTTGGCAATTTGTCACCAGCTGTCAAGGACACACAGTCCAGGTAGCATTGGGAATTGCAAGAACAAAAATACAGAAAGCTGAACGGGCTGCTTGGCCTGTGAGTTGAGGGTGGCTCACCTAATTTACCCAGAAAGATCTCTGCTTGGGACTGGTTGGCTTTTCTGCTGGTAAAATTGTGTAGGTTTGGTGTCAGCACTGAGGAAATTATTCCTATGTCCCTAAACACCCAACTTCTCAGCATGCACAGTGATAGTTATGGCCCAGTCTATGCAACCACTTGTACTTTTTTTCCCCTTACCCCTGTTCAACCTGAAAGTTTGGCTCCTTCTCTCCTTCTACAGGGCTTCTGAGGGCATAGTTGGCGGATGCAGAAGAATCTGTATCCTCCCCACTCAGGGAGCTGTGGAGCAAAAACCTCCTACGCAGACAGAGAGTGAGAGAAAGTGCTGTCTGGCAACACTATTCAGTTTTGATTTTTAAGATAAATTCTAAAAGCATGTTTATATCTATTTGGCTCCAGATCATGGATTTCAAAATTCTACTGAAATCCCTAACAGATCGTGCCAGCCTGAGATCTAGGTGGAAGTAAATCCCACCAAATCCAATGGAATTTATTTCTAAGCATATTACGGATCTAAGCACGCATGCCAAATAGCCTGGCTGAGAAGGAGAAGATGTGTGGTTTTCAGCTGTTTTCAAGCTACTTTTAAACATGGGCTCCATTCTTCTCCAAAAGAGTGCTACATAGCACTATTTCAGAAAATCCAAAAATTGTCTATCAGCTGGTATCTACTAAGAGTTGGGCTATTTAAGGCTACCTTTGAATACAACTTATATAGAAGCACAGCAAGTTTTGACAGATTTCTAACCTCCAAGTCTAGGTATCTGTCAGAACTTGTCTCTTCCCCATTCTAATTAAGGACAGTGGCTGGTGGATTGTTTCCCCATAAGCTCCTGGTATTTGACGGGAGGGGAATCTACCAGTCACTTTTCTTAACTTGTCCTGCATGAATAGTGTCAGAAGAAGAGCATCACTTGCCAGCTTCTTTATTGAAGCAGATTAGCAGTTGGTTCTGAGCAAGGCAGTTTAAGCTGAAGAAATGCATATTAATATAGCCATGAGGAGCAGAGGGTAATCTTTTTTTCTGGTAGGGACTGGCTATATTGAGTTTATCTGAACCAAGGCAAGAAGAAATGAACTGTGTAGAATATTGCAATAGCGCTAGATTGCAATAGCATCTCATTTGCTGCAGATTTCTTCAAGTATGAAGCTGATTCTGCTAAAGCACAATGTAAAGAACTCAAATTATAAATTCTCAAATGTAAAATACATTTGAGTCCAAATTATTTGTCTTTATAACTGCTTGATATATTCATTCATGCATACATATCACGTCGTATAATGAGCATTTCATTAAGACAGGTCTCCTTGCCTGGTTGCTGCAACCTGAGTGCAACACATTTACTGTTATCTTACTTAGGTTTTTGCTCTGGTCTGATACTTCTCAAGCAGGCTTTGCTAATTCTATCTCAGAACAAAATTTTGCAATTTTAGAATGTGTTATGTTCATTTGTGTGGAACTTCCATATTTTATAAGGAATAGTGAGAGCATTTAGGTTTGCTAAAAGAATATTGCCTTATTATTAATGATTTTCTTACTGAATTTATAGTCAACCTTTCCTCAAAGAGTTCAAGGCACTACACATTTATCTTTATTTTTTTAGAACTTCCCAAAGAGATAAGTTGGGGAGGGAGGTTGAAATCACCCAGCAAACTCCATGGTTTGTAAGGTCTTCAAAGCGATCTTCCCAATGTCAGTTCAGCTACTTCACCTCTGAACTACACTACCACATATAGTATTTGGGGAATTTGCTTAGTTTGTCTTGATTTTACTTTCATTCATAAACTGGCTTCACTAACTGTGTCATCTTCAGAGAGGAATTCTGATGGTGGTAACTGGCAGCAATCCTTTTCTTCTTTGTTACATTTCTAGGATTTTTTTCTCCCATAAACAGTAATGTAAAGTCATTTGTCTTTTTGACATTTTAGTCCACCCTTTTTGGCCTAGGTTAACATATTGGACAAGAAAATGCTGTGCTTGCTTTATTTAATGGCTTTATAATAACCTGGCGTATCCAGCTGTTTTAAAAGCTGAGAAAGTAGTGGTCCCATAATTTGTTAACAGCTAATGCTGGTGTTAAGAGAAAATGAGAACGAATGTAGCACTCTTTGAGCACTATTATCAAATATTTTTTATTATTATATGGCATGGTCTCTTGCTGTTACACCACTGTTATAATTAATATGGTATGCTATTATATTGCCTCAGTGCTCAGCGTGGGTCCATCTCTTGTGATCCCCATCCTATTGGAGTTTTATTTCTGGCCATCCAAAGGACAGTGAATTTAAAATAATGACTTTTCCAGTATGTAAATTAAAATATTATTTTCTATGGCTATGGAACTTAAATCCTTGAATCAAGGAAACCACGAACTCAAGATAGAAAAAAAATCAAGCATGTCTTTACAATAAGACAGATATAGATTTAATAGTTTTCTAGAAACATAGCATCAATGAAAGTCAGTTTTGTTTAGCGGCTAAGGCACCAGGCTAGAAACTGGGAGTCTGTGAGTTTTAGTGCCGCCTTGGCATGAAAGCCAGCTGGTTGACTTTGGGCTATTCATTCTCTCTCAGCTCACCTCACCTCACAGGGTTGCTGTAGAGAAAATAGTAGGGGGAAGGAATATTAACTATGTTCTCCACCATGGATTATTTATAAAAATAATAAAGGAAGGATATAAATAAATAACATATAATGTAATATAACATTGAATCAATACTTGCTATGGATTTCTCTCACTGACTCCACCAAGGATTCATGAAGGTTATAGTTTTTATTCTCCAGGTGAGCTGAAAATAAAATTAGAATGCTATAAGGGCAGGATTTGAAATTACTGACCAAGTTCTGAGCTGCTGGAAGGGACTACAGTTTGGGAGAAACTTAGACCCATACCCATTCGCTGTCTTTTATTCCTTTTTGGAAGCCTCTGATTTCTCTTTGTTACTGACATTTATCAGTTCTTCATCCCACTCTACCACCCAAAGATAAATTAACTTGATAAACAACAGCCCTGAAGAGATGGCCAGGAACAATTACATCAATTTGGTTCTGAAAAATGGTTGCTTGTACATTTTTATGAAAGTGCCTATAACTGGCTAATTCTAAGTCTGCTCACCAGCTAAAAAGATTGACCCAGAAGGTTTCTACTGAACATTTTATAGAAACATTTTTTTCTTCTATATTTATGACAGCGGAGTGCGGGGACTTGGTAAAATGAAGGGTTTTCTTGACACAAATTAAGGAAAGGCAAAAGGTATGCAAGTGGTCTGATTTTTCTCCCTTAAAATCTTGTCTCACTGTCTTGAATTTAGTGTAGAAATTCATTTCATTTATGCTTCTGGATAATGAGTCATTCTTTATTGATCTCCAACACCCCTGAGTGCTAGATCCTATAAAACTTGTTTTTTCTCATCCAATGTTACTTATAACCTTCAATAAGATGAAACAGCATTAGAGTATTGTTTGCATATGCAATTATCTTCTAGGTGTCCCCTTAGGTACAAATATAAATAAAGATTTTTTTGCACTCAGGACAGAAGTCAGCAGAGACGCTGGAGAAAGAGTGGCTGTTTCATTTACGCTTTAATGCCTGTGGGAATCAATCTTGCAAAAATATTATTGTGCTACCTGTTTTGCAAAAAGACAATCTTATGTATGCCACCTCTGTATCAAACACCTTGATTTTAATATGCTTTGTGAGTAAAAAATAGCACCCCTTTGTATACTGAAAAGGGAAAAAGAATTTATGGAAATAAAATTAAGCTTTCCTTTTGCAAAGGTTAATTCATTTCTGGATAATTGCCTTTCTCTTTCAGAATTGGGTTCAAGTTGCACTTGGGATTGACAACTTTTAACATTTTTTTCTCAAGTGAAATTATTGCTTTGAATCAGGTCTATAAAATAATGCTTTACCAACAATGCCCTTTCTTAATTTTAGCTTCTGCTTACTTGTTCCAAGGATTTCCTTTGGTGAAATGAAAAGGCTACTAAACCCAAGAGTTTTAATTCAGATGCCAAGTCAACCATGCAGTGCTTATTTTATTTTTCAACGTAGGTTTTATTTCCCTTCTTTGTTCCTATTGTTCAGGGAGGAAAAAACATTTTGGAACATAATAAAGGTAAAACTGAAATGACATGAGTTTTTGTTACCCTTACTTTATGCTTGTTTTTCAATCAAAATCTGATTTGTCTCACCTGGATTTGGATTTTGGTTTTGTCAATGAAATCACTGGGCTGGTCCATTGGATGGAATAGATGGAAACTAATCCATCTAACAATGGACGGAAACTTGCCTTCAGAATTTGTGGATGCTTCATCACTGGAAGTTTTTAAGAAGGGACTGGACAGTCATTTGTCTGAAATGGTATAGGGCAGGGGTGTCAAACTTGATTTCATTGAGGGCCGCATCGGGGTTGTGTTTGATCTCAGAGGCCGTGGTGGGCATGCCAGGTTGGGTGTGGCCAGCTTGACATCACTCATGTCGGGGGTGCCTGTGGTGGCCCCAGCGCTCTGCTAGCGAAAACAAGCTCCTGAGCTTCATTTTCAGTCATGACGGCCTCCTGCAGCCCTCTGCCACTGAAAATGAAGCTTGGGTGGGCCGTGTGTGCTCCCTGGCCCCCTTTTCGTCTGCAGTGGCCTGTTGCAGCCTTCTGCCAGTGAAAACGGAGCTCCATTTTTGCTGGCAGAGGGCTGCAGGAGGCTGTGGTGGCCAAAAATGGGGCATGGGAGAGCTGGCACACCGTGGGCCAGTCCTTTGCTATTTCCAGGGTATTTCCAGAACTAAGCACACTGTAGGCCGTATCTGGCCCCCAGGCCTTGATTTTGACATCCCTGGTATAGGGTCTCCTGCTTGAGCAGGGAGCTGGATTAGAAGACCTTCAAGGTCCCTTCCAGTTCTATTCTGATTGATTGATTGATTGCTGCCTGTTAAGGATGCTGTTGCAGTGGTTCTGCTACAAATAGTGGGCCTTACCCACATGGTCACTTCAATCTTTATGGTTCCATAAGAAGTTGCTAAAGAGTTGCTATCCTGCCCTTTGGACAAGTGAGTTTTGGATTTAGAGCAGGCATTATGGATTGATTTAAATTACATTGAGGAAACAGTTTTAGACTTCTAGCCAGCCCTATCTTGAATACTGAAGGTGAGTAACATATGTTTGTAAATGGAATCTTAAATCTAGATACTATAGGACAAAAAATAGTGGTGCTGAAGAAAAATGGGAAAAATGGAAAAAAATGGGAAACCATAAAAATGATACAACTGTGATACGTCTTACTCTGGGTGTCTCTCCTCTCATTTTATTGGAACCATACAGGAAACTATTACATGTTAGTAATCAATCAAATGTTGTCTGGATCACAATTTTTCCAGAACTGAAGAGGTGGTAAATCTCATCCCCGAGACAGTGAAAGAAGTGAAAGTTAGCACTTGATTGTCAAAACTCACATCTGCATTCAGAGTTAAGTCTTTGTTGCCTAAATCCAGGGCCTATTGCATCTGCAGTTCATATTTCATTTGACCAGTGAAGGGTGCTGTATCAAATCAGCTATTGGGTTCCAGTGAAGGTCATATTAGGCAGTAATAATTCTATCTGGCGACTAGCTAGCAATGTGCTTTTATTTAATTGGTAAAATGAGCTTATCGGTCACCATGCCCCATAGTCAAAATATTGAATAACAGCCTCCAAGGAAAGGGTAGGGTTGGAAACTGAGAAGAGTTAGCTGAAAGAATGTGGATTTGGAGGCTTTTGAGTTCTTTTTCCCCCCTCCTTTTTCACTAATCCAGCAACTTGGCATGAAACACAATGTTTGATTTGATGCATAAAAAATGAATTAGTCCAACATTTCTTACAACTTGCTCTTTCCCCCCTAGCTTAGCTCCATTTAAAGTTTTGGGAGGTAGTAAACAGATTTTGATATTAGGCATGGGGTGCCTAATATAAATTCACAGCCAGTTCATTTCTGAAGTTAAAATTAAAATCTTTTACTTTATTTTGACAGGCATGCTTGTGTATTTTATTTATTTAAATTATTCTTATTATGCCTTCAAAGGTAAAAATTCAAAGGTGTCTTACCACTAAAAACTAATCCTAGCCAATATTACAACATGACAACATCAAACCTATGCTTTTTTTCTATGATTCTACCTTAATCTTAAGCTTCTTCAGATAACTATTCAGATTTTTTTGGATGATGTATAACCCTTAATTTTGAGGTGGATAAAGGACTTATACGGGTCACTATATATTTTACTGATCTTCAGCCTTTCCAGATTTCCATGTGTTCATCAATACCATGCTAATCTATTGAAGAAGCTCTTCCTATGAGATTTGCTTTGATCAGAAAGCTGGGGAGGCAGCAGACCAATGGAGTGATGTTCACAGAAAGAAAAACAGCCACACAAAATGTTCATGGCCACCTTCCAAATATCAGCAAGGTCTCTCCCCTGCTAAGAAAGTATATTTCACATTTGTTAGGATGTTACCTGCCCAGTAATTGTTTATTGCCCCCTTTTGCTCTGTATGTAACAAAGATAAATTTATTCATTTCTGATTACGTAACTTTCTTTAAACATGACCTTGATGGTAAAAGCAACATTTATTTTGCTTTGTTTTATGAGAACAAGCAACAATTTTAGTTGGCTTAGATAGCTGAGAGGGTGCCCTATCCCAGCAGTTTGATTATGACATGTATATTTTATTTGTTGGGTTGTTTGTCTCATGTCTTTATTTTTCTTTTTGATACACTGAGTGGTCATAGACTAGAATAAACACTAAAGAAGTACATTCCATTCATGGAAGAAAGATTAAGAACAAAATTTAAATTGTCTTTAATTTTCTTTAGATTTTTAAGAAAAAATCTGCCTAACGCCATTTAAGATATGTGAATGCTGTAATGTAGTTGCTACCTAGTGCTCATTCTTACAAAATTCAAACTGAACATGCTCCAAGGGTTGGACTTTTTCCCAAATTGGGTGGTAGGCTGATAAATGCTGTAAATAGAAGCAGAAGAAACAAACAATCATCGCTACTGCAAATAGTCTCCAAAGTTTCTAGACCTCCCCAGTTAAATTTATAATCTATTTTCCCATGGAGCTGTGTACACCTTACTTCCAAGGATTATTTTCTGACTACTAGGTGTTATTTTTTAATGAAAGGGAAGTGGACCTTCGTCTGAAGTCCCCCCCTCTCCCGACTGTGATTAATCTTTTCCATGGGCAAAACTTTCAAAGAATGGGAATATAGGATCTGAGTCTCTACTATGGGTCTGATACCTTTATTGGAGCTTACTGTGCTCCTTGTCCCACTTAATTTGTGATATCCTTTTCATTTAAAAAATAAATACCTCACAACAAAATCACAGCTTTATGGTTACATTTTCCACAATAGCCCTGGGCCACATAATCCCCAGGCATGTTCTTAAAAAATAAAATGTTGGGTAGCTGCAATTCAGTGTTTAATTTGTCTTGTACAAATGGGTACTTGAAGATAGGGGGTTTGGACTAGACCTCCAGGAACTGTTTTGTTCTCTTATAGGTCATACCCATCAAATTTTTCACAGCACATTCTTAATATTATATAAAATAATCTGATATAACAGAATGACACATGTTTGTGGCACATCTATACACATCTGAAATTCTGCAAGGAGATGTGTTGAGAGTAAAATTAAAAAAGGAAAAAAATGTACTACTTCATGGCCATGGTAGGATTATTTAAATATCCAATTATTTTGCTTTTCAATGGATTGTCTTTTTTAGAATCATTATTAGTAGCCTTTAAAGACGACTGGGAGGATAAATGTAAATTAATTAGTACATGTACTAAAAAGTCAATTGCAAATATACTGGAATCTCTCCACCCTGCCATCAGTTTGTATTGATGCAAACCTAAAACATATATAATGGATTGATTTCTATATTTAAAATGTGCAGTCTTAAAACTGACTACTGTGGTTTTTTTAAAAAAATGTTTTGTAGTTGGAAATATTTTACTGTATTTGCCTGAAAAGTAAAACATTTATGCTAAATGGGTAATATCATAGATTCCTAATGAGAAGTGAGATCTTGGAAACTCACAGATAACAATGTGGGAAATAATAAACTTGGAGTTTATTTTAGATAATCTCCAAATATTCAGTCTATAAAGAATTGTCTTTATAGTCTACTTTTTTAAAAAATGATAGCAACTACAACCTTTGCATAATCACATTAATTTACCTGGTTTTCCATTAAAAGTTGGTATTAGTAGACTATCCCCATGGTGTCTAAATTAGTAAGAATGTTCATTTAGTTTATATTATATTTATATCCTGCATTTTCTCCAGGAGTTCAAACCAGCTTCCTTTCATTTTATCTTCAAATGGCAGTCAGGTAAAATAGGTGGGGCTGAGAGAGTAACTAATCAAAGTATGCCAGTCAATTTTCATAGGTTAACTTATTATTTTTCAATGTGGGTCTCCTTGATCCTTAAACACTCCATCACGCTGGGTTTTCCCCATGACACACTCTCAGAATTCCCAAATTTCCAAACTGAAAAATTTTATCCTTCTCTGAAGAACACTAAACAGTAATTTAAAAAAAATGGTGGCAGTTTTTCCTAGTCTGAAATGTGCTTTTATTTGTTTATATTGGGAATATTGGGAGGATCTTTTTTCTTAGCTCCCATCCGTTTTTTCTGTGAGTGTCTAGACCAGGGATGTGTAGCTACGGGAACTTTATGATCTGTGGATTTCAACTTTCAGAATTCCTGAGGGAATTCTGTTTCTAATTTTGGAAGTTGTCAAGCACAGGTTGTGAAGTTGACATAGCTGCCCATCCTGGCCAAAACTGAACATGGCTTATGTTAAAGCATATTACTCATAACTACAGCCACATGAATCACACATGAATGGGGAGTTTAAGGGAAAAATGAAGCTTATGTCACAGACTAAGGTGGCAGCAGAAATGGCCTGTATATCCTGGTCCCAATCTACAAAGCGTGAAACTTTTAGTGGGAAAAAAGTGTTCATTTAAAAAAGAAAGTCACAGTATTTGAACATTGGAAGGATAAATTGAAGAAAAAAACCCACACATGGCAATACATGGCGAGGATCAGGAAAAGGCAACAGAGGCTGTAAAATATCTTCTTTCGTGCTCTCCCTGTACCAGAATTGTGCAGATTTATGCTGGCACAGCCTCAGTCAGAGTGCAGAGCAAGGCTGTATCTTACACATCTGGAAGCTATTTGGCAGAGTGGAGAGTTCAAATGCTTTCAGCCTGAGCTGGTTTTAGACATATCTAGAGCCCAGTTCAGAACACTTCAGCGCACAGCACTCATTAAGTAGGGATGGCAGAGAGAAGGTCCCAGGGAGCTTTAGAGCCAAACATATCTGCACTATCAGATGCTTCCCTTGATTCTGCCCCTCTTTTGGCTGCCCCCAAGAAATGGGACAAATAATAGAGAGACACAATGGCCCGGGGTGGAGGGGGAGAGTTGGGAAAAAAGAAGAGCGAGAGAGAAAAAAAAACAACACGGCATCACAGCTGAGTGAAGGCTGGCTCTCTATCAAAAGACAAAATGTACTTGGACAAAATCCAGTACATGAGTTAAGTTGAGTGCAAAGCAAGCCATTCAGAGCTTAGAAAGAAGGAAGAAAAAAAAGCTCCTTGCTTCAGAGTTACACAAAGGGGTCAACCTTTTCTTTCCTCACTGAAACCAATCACAGTTTGCTATTTGTACTCAAAATGAGAGTGTTCTTATCACCTTGGGGATCTGGGGACTTTCCCCCTCTTTTGTTACATTCTACTTGTTAACTGTTTCTGCCTAAGGACCAGTAAACTTTCTGGTAAGCATGCAAAGGTTTTTAGACTTGGTTTGAACAACTGGGACAGCAAGTACCAAGAAGCAATTGGCTTTTTGAATCCTGCTTGTCCCTTGCTTGACAAGAGGCCAGTGGATGGAGCCCCGGTGAGCTGTTGGCCCCTAGTTCTCTGCCGAGAGCTGCTTGTCCCCAGTTGCCATGGGGCACGAAGAGGAGGTGTTGCTTGGTGTGAGCTTTGCTGTCCTCCAGTGCGGGAGAGGGGATGGGGCTTCCCTTTTTCTCTTGACATTGTATAGCTTCTTGGTCTTTCTCAGAATGCTTCTAGATGCTGCTTAGCTGTTGTGGGCGCGTGTGATACAAAAATGCTGTTTTAACCCTCCGTGAATGTGCCACTGTTGCAGGAAGTGTAGCCTTTAATAAAGGACTGTTAGCAGCAAAAAAAACCCCAAAAACCAAAACAGTGAGAGACAGATTATGGAGGAGAATTGTACAAAAGCCTGCCTTGAGAGTTCAACATGCTTTGTACTGCTACGTGGTTAGATCTCAATATGTGGGTTTGCTAGCCTAACCAATTTGATTATCATTCTCATTGACTTATCATCTTCCAGTGTGCCTTCCACTGATGCTCATCAGAGAAGGAGTGTAAGGGTTTGTACTGACCTCATTGATTTTGCTGTAGAGATTTCTTGTTTCTATATGGCAGCCTTTATGAACTAACCACTTACAGATGGAAACATAGTATCCTCACTACATCATGAAGGTATTGATTTTGAAGAATATTGCCATATTATAATGTATTTCCCCCTTCCCATTACTCAATAGAGTTCCACTTGGTATAAATCATGTGCTGATAAACAGTTTCTGATAAACCAAAGCTGCATCATAGAAGAATCCAACCCCAAAGCCTTGAATATGGCCTCCAAAAGTTGTTACCAGCTTGTTATTTTGTAAAATTGGGAAATGACCTCAAAATCAATATTTAATATGCCCTAGTATAAATGAAATGAAATCAAAATTTTGTTATGTTACATCTTATCCCTAATTTCTTGTAGAGTGACTCTGATGATGTTACCAAGTTGGCTAATGAAACATCTGCAAGAAAACAACCAAGCTCAGAGAACACCAAGGACCCCTCATTTCAACCCTGAGTTGCAAATACTCTCTTCTATTGGAATCTGTTCAAAGGCAATAGCAATAGCACTTAGACTTATATACCTCTTCATAATGCTTCACAGCTCTCTAGGTCAGCCTATTTCCCCGAATAATCTGGGTCCTCATTTTACCGACCTTGGAAGGATGGAAGACTGAGTCAACCTTGAGCCTGTGAGAATTGAAATGCTGGCAGTCGGCAGAATTAGCCTGCAATACTGCATTCTAACCACTGCACTGCCATGGCTCTTGATGGCGCAGTGATTAGAATACATGGGTTTGTCCCAGAAAAAACTGCAGGATCTTTTATATGTTTTGCGGGATTCACTTGTTACAACCTCATTTGCTCAGTACTGCTAGAAGTATTGTGCCATGTATTTCTATGACTGTGCAAAGTTCTGCACTTCTTTAAAAGCCCACTGCTCCTTGCACAGGATGCTAAAGCATTACAGAAGAATTATATGGAAAATGTAAATTGTGTTTTGCTGATGTACTTAGACTACAAGATGAGTCTTTAGGGAATGGGATGTGGCATGACAAGAAAAATGTTTAACAGTGATTTCTTAAATAAGAAATATGGGATTTGGAGCTATGATCCAATATAAACTTAACTCATATAACTCATTGGCAGGCTTGCTAAAAGTTTCTGTAGAATTTCCTACCTGTCATATACAGTAATGAATCTCTTTTTTATTTCTCATGCAAGTCTACTTCTTCTATGTCAAATATGTGGGAATAAATTAAAAGTTTTATCTGTTATTGTTTTGGTTGTCAACACACCTTTTGATGTATAATCTGGTCACCCCCTGACACAAAACAGTAATCCTTCTGCTCTTTCTGAGTGATGCCAAACATTGGCTCATGGTCTAAAATGTATATACTCCAATTTTCCAGATCACTTTTTAAAGGATTCTGCAGCTTGTTTCCTTTTAAGGCATAGTTTCAGATCTCTCTCTTTCTCCATTGTGTTTGACCTAGTTCTCAAGAGTGAGTCGTTTTTCACATTAAAATTATACTATACATCCCCACTGACCCTTTGTTTCTGTATTTCCAAACACAGATTATTACCGGTAGATGTAATTTGCTTTAATTGTATACCGGTGCTTGATTTAACAAAGCAGAGAGGTAGTACTGGAGTAGTTCTATCCACAATATTCAACCCATGGAGGTAATACTTAAAAAGATCTTTTTGGGATTACCAAAAGTTGACTTTTGAGTAGCAGACTGGATTTCTCTTCATTTCAGACTGAAAGAAAGGGAAGAACAAAAATTAACATAAAACTTAATTAAAAAAAATTAATGTTCTATATTTTTAATTGCAATTCCCTTCTGGTGCAAAGCTATATTTGCATAAAGGTCTAGTGGGTCCTCTGGGATTATTATGTCGAATGCTTAGTATTTCACAACAAAGTAGTTAAGTAACTACATTTGTAACTACCATAAGCCACTTCTAAATTTCTTCCAGTGTTTTTTCATTGTCTTAACATTGAACATTGTATATTGAAGCAATGTTGTGTGTATACTTATATTTTCATGCATTTGTATGTGAATATGTGTGTGTGTTGCACACACTCTTGAAGAAGGAGGACAAACATATTAATGCTATTAGACAAAGGATTCCCACCAATTGTCAAAGCTCACATATATTAATATTGTATGAAAAAAGACCAACGTCCTTCAGAAGGTAGTTGGTAAAGTTCTTAGGATGATGGTTAAAGATATTGACTAGTTTCTCCTTGCTTTTTACCAACTCAGATGATAAATGATGGTAGAAAAGAAGGAAATGCTCTGTTACCATGATTCCTAAGAAATAAAGGAACATCTAAACACAATACAAACTAAATCAAACAGCTTGGAAATGGCCTACTTGTTTTCTCCAGATAGTTCCACAGTTACACAACCAGCTAACATTTCAAATTGACTAGGCTTGTTTTGTGGCATACTTTAAATATTAGATAATCCTGTTCTGGCTCTAACAACTTTTTCAATTCCAGCATCCTTTAGCAGCTACGCTCTATCAACCTCTTTGATGCATAATCACAACTTAATATGCCTTCAGGTCAGTTTGATATAGATCAATATTAGTTTTGCTATCACAACAAACAGGCGGGACCATGTATCTCCTTGGTTACATATGTTTTTGCTGCACTTCAATACAACATGTACCAGGAAATGAATCACCATGCACAGGGAGCTTGGACCAGTTACATGCAAGGAACCTGCTAGGCAATACATGTACACGAGGGGCATTCACTTAGTAGGAAAAACACAGTTTGCTGTTTTCCATAATAAGTATCTTCAGACAGGAGTGGGAGAGAAATCTTAGCCTCTGCTAATCAGCTATGGACTTCTGCAATGGTGCAAAGTCCTTATGTGGCTGTATCCTTAAAGAATATTACTTGTCCCCCACCATGATGTAAAACAATCCAGAGTGTGGGGATTTGAATAGTGGGAAGTCCACCAGCTTGCAATTAACAAGGCATGAAGGTTGAGTACACTCTAATCTTTTTTTCTACTTCTAGTAATTTATTTCCATTTTCTTTCACTGGAAAAGAAAATTCTTAAGTCAAGCTGATATGAAAAAGAGGTTTGGTCCTGGAGTCCATGGACACCATAAGAGCTAGGCAGTGCAAGATGATGTCTTCTCTTGGGCCACTCTTTTCTACAATAGTAGGCGTATGGGTATGGAGGAGTATAGAGTTGGCCATAAAGAAAAGATTTCATAGCCATTAAATACTATCAGCTTGGTTCAGAAAGATAGGAGAGGATGAGGAAGAAACTCAAGATTGAACTCCCTTGACTTTGAATGTATGAGACAGGGAAAGAGGAACTCTCAGGCTTTCAAGATTCTGTTATTATACTTTATGTCAATAAAGAAGACTGTTTCCTGACCTGGTCTATATCAAAGGGCTGACAACAGCCATTAATTTCTTTATAGAGTTGTGGTAATGAGGTTTCTTCTACAGCTGCTTTCTGCCTCCCAAGGAAGAAGAGTTCCAGCCACCTGACTGCCCTCCACCCCTGTTCTGAGTATGTAGAAATTTAGGTTAAACACTCAAGAAGTTTAGCAGGCATGGGAAATAGAACAGAACTTTCCAAGCTAAAACCTTTGAATAATGAGTTGCTTCACTTTAGTTTTTGAGAGATACATTTAAAATATCTGTAGCCTAGGCAAAAAACTATGCATACATGAGATCTGTAAAAACCAGCGCAAGGTTGGCAAACCTGAAAGGAAACAGGAAAATGAATAGTCTCCAAAAATATTCAGCTGGGACCACAGCTCTTGCTCCAAGGGTAAAAGGGATAGAGAGAACATTGCATAAGAGGATAATGGATGTAGTTAAAGCACTATTTAGAGCATGGAAAGAATGCGAACTTAAAAGGAAACATCATTTTAAGAACTGAGAAAATCCTGATGTCCTGTTAACAAAAATAACCTTTTGAGCAATGTGCAGAGCTTTGCAGAGTGATTATGCTTCAGTTAATATATAGCCCGTGGCCCAAGTGAAGGGAAGGATCCTGCAAAAGCTAACTGTAAAATGCTGATTCTATACGCCTTATTAGCATTAGTACCGAGCGAGCAATCAGGAAAGAGATCTTAGAGTTATGATGTAAAATGATAGCTCAGTGAAAATGTCAACTCAAATGCCATGCCTGAAATTCGGATTGTGTGAAACAGTTTGACTTTGCCTTGAGGCATTTTGTGCAATGGCCTTGATGTGATTCATCTCAGCCAGTTGCTTTGCCTTGCCTTGGAGCTACACCCAGCAGGGCCAGTAGCTTTCTGGAAGAAGGGCTGCAGTTGAAGCAAGGGTGGATGAAGGGATCGCCTCATGAAGCAGCTTCAAAGGGGTACTTTGCTCAAACCATTCTCCAAGCCAAATATGGTTCCCTGTGGAATTCCTTGCTTGAATCATCAGGAAAGGCAATGCTGCTGTCATTTAAATCATTCAGAAGGAGTGAAATAGAATGATCTATGAAATCATGTTGCCATCTACGTTCATGGATGACTGTACTTGAATTGCTATCTACGTTTTGATCCCTACATGTGGAAAAAAAAGATATTATAGAGCTGGAAAAGGTACAGAAAGCCACAAATTATTGTCTGGCTAAATAAGTTCTTATACGTGTAAACACTATTATTTTTGCTATTTCATTTAGTCACATAATATCTCATACAATATTAGGAGTTTGGAATCATCTACTGAAATTAAGGATGGTAGAAGAAAGTACATTCTTACACAGTGCATATTTCATTATTTTCTTTTGGGGGGGTTCAGTAGGCAGGATGGTTACCAATTTAGATGGTAATGGACACATAGTGCAGGATAGGCCTATCTTTAGCTATTAACTTGATAGATATTTACTTTGACTAATGAAGCACTGGCATCAATTAGATAGCTGTTCAAGAAGAGAAGTATAAGAGTGTTAGGACACTCTATGCTTGCCATTTCCTTGCAAATATTGATTTCATGATAAAGCATTTGCAAGACTATAACATGAGTAACCCTTAAGAGAAAGCTGCAGTTCTGTATCTCTATGTAAGGTAAAAGAATTAGAAGAAAACACTTCATTTTCAGTGGCTTGCATCATTTATAACCAATTGTCAAAGAAAAGGGAGACAAGACAAACTGGTTGACTAGAGGACTCTACATTTTATAGGTAAGGACTCCTCTTACCTCAGTATAGGTAGTCTTCAACCTACCACAATTGACCCGAAAATTTATGTTGTTAAGTGAGAAATTTGTTAAGTAACTTTTGCCCCATTTTATGACTTTCCTTGCCACATTTGTTAAGTGAATCGCTGAAATTATTAAATTAGCAACATGGTTGTTAAGTGAATCTGATTTCCCCACTGACTTTTCTTGTCAGAAGATTGCAAAAGGTGATCACATGATTCTGGGACATTGCAACCATCATAAATAGGAACCAATTGCCAAGCATCCAAATTTTGATCACATGACCATGGGGATACTACAATGGTCATAAGTGTAAAAAATGGTCAGAAGTCCCTTTTTTCAGTGATGTTGAAACTTTGAATGGTTACTAACAAACTGTTGTAGGTCGAGGACTACCTGTATAAGAAAAGACCCTAAAAGAAATAAAGAGTGCCAGAGTAAGTGGGCTGCTATATAATATCCATTTTAATTCTGCCACATCACCTAAATTCATTAATTAAAAATAGAATCCACTAAATTGAATCAGCACAAACCCACTATTACTTTGTAAAAGGACAAAATCATTTTAGCCAGGAGAAGTCCTGTAAGATTCTACTGTGTATTAGGCAAAGGAAAGGCACTCATTGGAACAATTAAAATGTTTTATATGTCTTACATATGGAATTAAATCTGTTTTCAATAAACTATATCACAGTGAAATTATGAGAAATAAGATTTAATGGCATTGTTATATAATGTAATATGGAGAAGGCACCCTACAGAAAAATTGACTATTTGGATTGGACTGTGCAGACGATAAAGCCAGGGCATCAAAGAATTGTAACCATGAAAACAGAACAACCAGTTGGCACTGACAAATACAGCACAGTGATCTAGAAGCTCTTCCAAAACTAGAAGGTTTTGCCAAGGGACTGAAGTTGCTGCCAAGGGTGAATCAGTCTAGATGTGCAGGTTGTATACAGGCCAAAGGCACAAAGCCAATGTATGTACAGAAGAAAGAAAAAGAGACAGAGAAGCCATTAGAACTATGTCAGTCTGCCATGGAGAGTAATTTCTTAAAACCAAACAGCAAACAATGAGCTACTTTTTATGAACAGATAAGAAAAGGACTGAGGTTGGAATATGCTCTTGGAGTCTTCTCCTAGTAGGTTGGAATTAGCTAGGAGCTAGGGTTTTCTAATGCCAATAATTTATATTGTTTAAGTTAGTCTCCATTCTTTTATCATTATAAAGCTGTTTTATTAAATACCATTCAGGTCAGATTCATGCTCAAGGAAACACACATGTAGATACAGAACATTTCAACTTCCAAAAGTACATATCTCAATTTTAAATTAGATTTTGAGATAGGTTGTGGACTAGGGACATTCTTTGCTGATAGATATTTACTTCTAATAATACAAAATGTCAATGAAAGGAATGCTTTTAAGGGTTAGACATAACCTGCAAGGACAGCTCCCCTAGCAAGATTTATTCATTCTATTCTTGTTCTAGAATGTAGCCTTAAATACGACTTGGTGAAAGCTCTTTTTGGAGAAATTCTATTTCTTTAGTTATGTCTTGGAATATTTTGTGTGTCTAGATTTAAAGGCCAAAAAGATTATCAGAGTGAATGTGTGGTATTTTGATATTTGAGTAATATTTTTGAATGCCTCTCCTTAAAGATGGCATGAAATTTACCACAGCTTAACTACAAATTTGTTTAATATAAGAAATGTGAAAAGTAGTAGTTGTTTATACTGGCAAACATTTGAAAATTATGGGCACATTTGCCTTTGAGATGTCCGAGAGATAGAGGGAGAAGAATACATCTCATTGGATTTTCTTCTTTCTACAGCAGTAGATTTCAATACTTTTTATTTTATTAAGAATAAATCAGGGAAGACTCATTCTATACCTTTATATCTGCTAATAGCTCCG
>JANHFL010009241.1:0-12069 GCA_032468155.1 Oxyrhabdium leporinum | reverse complement strand
TTCTTTCTTTCTTTCTTTCTTTCTTTCTTTCTTTCTTTCTTTCTTTCTTTCTTTCTTTCTTTCTTCTCTCTCTCTCTTTATTTCTTTTTTTCTCTTTTCTCCTTCCTTCCTTCCTTCCTTCCTTTTTAAATGCAGCGGTCCAACATTTCATAATTTCTTCACTTACACGGAATAAAAAAAATACCTTTTGTTGTAAACTGCCTAGAACTACCATGTATGAGTTGGGTGGTCATATAAAGTGTTAAATAAATACCACCACCCCCAATTAACCTAAATTTCTTCTGAGTTTTGAGTCAGCAAGTTCTTAAACACCAAGCAAAATGCTTAGCTACCAAATGCACATTTTGGTACTTATGGCAAAGACGGCAGTATCCATTTGGTAAGGGCGGTGTTAAAACTGGCCAAGATGGTGGTGCTGCATTGTTTATTAAAGCTGCCCTCCTGCTTACACATGTGATGTCATTGCACAGAGAAGTGGAGCAGGACTTTTACTGTGATACCATCTGCAGCATCCCCCCTCCAGCAAAACATTAGCTCAGGGCTACTATAGGTAGTCCCTGGCTTACCATTCATTTAACAACTGTTCAGAGTTACAATGGCACTGACAAACAGATTTACA
Organism: Oxyrhabdium leporinum; assembly: GCA_032468155.1. NCBI lineage: Eukaryota > Metazoa > Chordata > Lepidosauria > Squamata > Cyclocoridae > Oxyrhabdium > Oxyrhabdium leporinum. The sequence goes on along the minus strand of JANHFL010009241.1, from coordinate 11,450 downwards.
ACTAGTCTTCGCACCTGTGACCATTGCAGCATTTCCCCATGATCACATGATCAAAATTCAGGGGCTTGGCAATTGACAGGTATTTACGACAGATGCAGTTATCCCAGGGAAATGTGATTGCCATTTGTGATCTTCCCAGCCAGCCTACAACAAGCAAAGTCAGTGGGGGAAGTCATATTCCCTTAACAAATGAATAACATCTGCAGCGATTCATTTAACAATTGTGTCAAAAACGATTGTAAAGTTGGGTATGATTCCTTTAACAACTGCTTTGCTTAGCAACGGAAATTCTGCTCCCAATTGTGTTAAGGACTGCCTCTATTGCCTCAGTTGAGAGGACATTCAGATAAGATCACTTCAGGAGACTAAAAGGAAAAGGTTACTTTCAAAGCACAGCAGTGCACCTGGAGATGCAATTTGTGAAAGGAAAAAGTGAATAAAGACCAACATTCTTTGGTTTTTCCCTCAAAAAATAGTTGTTGCCCTGTCTGGTGACAAGGCAAATAGGCACTGGGGACTTGGAAGAATTTTTAGGGAGTCATTGGTCTCTTCCTGAATTCGTTTAGCTTTTTCATTTTTCTGAGAATTTCAAAATATTTTGAACTGTTCCTGAAACCTCAAAACATTTTCATGTCAAGCTGTAGACAAACTCTCTAATATATTCAGTGGATATCTGACTTCTGCCAATTGGCATAAATGCATGGAATATTGTAGATGTGGAATTCTGAGCAATAATGAGTGAATCCAGATTCATCTCCTTGAGAAAAAAAATGAATGACATCCAATAAAACTGGGGCACACTATCTAATTCTGGCCAAAGTGTAAGTACACTTGATTTATATCACTTTAGAATGGAGTTGATTATAGCAAGGGATCTGACAACTGATTCCAAGGAATCCGGTTTTGCATTCCTGTTTAGGAATTTTGGAAAGCTTTGCTCTCAAATCTTTATCCACATTTAAGGAGGAGACATTTCATTTTCATTTCATGTATTCAGATGCCAGTGCTAGGACTGACAGACCATAAATACCTGGGAAAGACAAGGTATAAAGTTGGGGCAATTGTTTATCATTAGACAATTTGTTTTGCTGGATACTGTTCATTTATGTTTCTGTAAAGGGGGTATGAAGCTGAGGCATCTTTTTCTAGTATGAATAAATATAAATAGCATAATATACAGTATATATTACATTTGATCTTAGTCAAAAGGCAGAGAAGAAACATAATATTTAAAAAAACACTTATTTTTTTTAAAAAAGTACACTTACATTATCTGTTAAAATCACATGGATTTCTCTATATTTTAAAAACTTTTTGGGGTTGTTGAGATCATATTAATTTCTGTCTAATATCATTTTGGTTTTCCACAAGGTCCCCCTTAATTTAAATTTGCAGTTTGATACAAAATGCACGCAGTTAGCTCTTAGGCTGCTACAACACTTGCATCATATGTCCTTTCTGATCTGAATCTTCCAAACTTCTATTTTGAGCTTTATCTATGAAGCCTTCCACAGTATTTGTTTACAGTAAAAGATAGGAGACAGTTTCCGGATTTTTAAACCTGTTGGCTTCCATCCACACCCAACACTATATAACAGCTTAACATTGTCTTTTTCACAGTCTGGAGTCTGGAGTTCTTTTTCAAAAATAATTGCAATGAAGTTGGCTTCACAAGAAATGTATTTTAGTCACACAGCACAGTATAACCTTTCCACCACAAAGTTTCTTTTTAACTGGCACTCTATTTATAGTTTGTATTACGAACTCTTATCCTTCAGGCGCAATCTAACAAGGGGGGTTTTTTTGGCCTCTTGTGGGAATGGAACATCATGATAAAATTCCAGAAAACTAGCACAATTTTCTAAAACATGTATTATTTATTATAGACTTTGAGCAGAGTACAGCTTTTAAATGTTCTTTTCCACCCCACTTCTTCATAAATAAAGACTGATAGAAAAGCAGTTTCCCTAAAGCATTTACTATATATATGTATTGATCTCATTATGTCTGTAAATTGTGTTTATCTACTAAAGGAAGTTATTTGGGATCACCGGGAGGGCTTTGATGGGAATTCACTACTGGTTCCTGGTTGGTTCCTGGTTGGAAAAGTAGTGGAGCATATCTTCTGACCTTTGGTATCCCCAAGTGTGCCACATTTGACATCGTTTATTTTAATGGGTGGGAAAGGATTATTTCCCCTGACCTAAACTTCTTGAATGGCAGAAAAACAAACATATAAGAATAACACACTGACAGGGAATTATTTATCCTTACTACCCCATCTGTACAGTGTCTCTAAAAAACACATCAAGTATGACAGGAAAGGAAGAAACAAAATATCTATGGTGTAATTGTGTTTCACAAAAATGGGCAACCAAAACAGCTACGATGAGGAAGCTACCAGTAATAGTATAATAGAGTTGGAAGGGAGGGTCTAGTCAACCCTCTGCTCAGGGAAGAGACTCCATATCATTCCAGACAAATGCCTGTCCAATCACTCCTTAAAAAAAATCCAGCGATGGAGTTTACAGCTAGCTTGGGAGATTTTTAATTTAGAGGCAGAATTATAACATCATGCAGTCTTTTCTCTCATACTATTACCACTCGAATGCAGGCATAGAATTCAGTGAAGCTAAATTGTAGGAGATTCATGATAGATAAAAGGGCAGTACTTCTTCACATTTCATATGGTTGCCCTCTGGAATTTACTATCATAAATGCTGACCAGAAATTACAGCACAACTGTGTAATGAAGCCTTGGAAAAGCAGCTCGGCAAATGAAACTGTGCATATGTCAGTCACCTCAAGCGTATAATAATCTGTAAGGTAATTAAAGAAAGAGAAATAAAATAATTTTATAATTAACAGCAATTCATTGGAAGTTAAGGGAAATAGGAGAACGAGATAATTTCTTTTCATGTTGGGGATTAACAAAAACTCTCTGCTAATAAAATTCTCTATGTAATTATCATCTTTTTTTTCAATATCAAACCTGGTGGTCCAGTGCCTATCAGATTAGTAGTGAAACAGTGCCACCCAATGACAATCTTGTGATCTCAATGCTGAGGGTATGCAAAAATATGTTATCATCTGTACACATATTGGCTAATGTTACATATATGCTATTAAATATATTAGCTTCTGCTTAAGGTCTTAGCAGACTAGCAAACAGTGCTTATAGGGTACCCGAGTGCCACGAAATGTTAAACAGAATAAAAGGAAAACGGGTAATATTTGGCTTGAATCCCTTTTCCTGCTCAGGCTCCTTCCAGTTTTATTGGATTACAAATTGTATCAATTCTCAAAGTACCTGTTTAGAGAAGGTATTTTATTCTAGAGGCAGGAATGAGAACTAAAAGTAGACAGGCAGAAACTTTATTGACCAATAAAAGTACATTCAATAAAATGAATGACATGAAACTCTCCTCTGTCAACAAGAATTATTAGCAACCATTTGTGGGTGAAGCAAAAACATAATGTAGCATTTTTTTTGGTACTTTTAGAGAAATAAAATTAATCTTGATTATTTAACAGATAGCGCAAATGAAAGTTATCAGGGTGCCCCGGAAATTTAAATAAAAGAAGGATAATCAACCAGTGGCGAATGACCCTGTAGAATTGACAAGCACTGCAATGATGTACAATGTGAATGAAAAATCTTCGCTTCACACGAAGCGGTTTCTTTCCATGGATCTGAAATATATCTCTTGTTTTTATTTTATTTATTTATTAAATTTATATGCCACTCATCTTGCCTAGTGGTGACTCCACTGGCTTTCAACAGTAAAAACAACAGTTTAAAACAGTAATGTAGTGAGATAGTGAATATAAACCTTACAATTAACAGAGATGTCTAAAGAAGGGAGCAAGGTACAAAAGAGGGGGAGGTAGAATGTTTTCCCAGTCTATTAACCAGTTCATTAACCTCTGAAAACATTTTGCTTCTCATCCAGGAAGAAGCTAAAGCTGAACTGTATGACATGCCCCCATCAGGGCCTCAGGCCAATTGGTAGAGCCAGATGTTTAGCCCCTATGGAAGGCCAGGTGGATAGGTATGGATCTCAGCTTAAAAGGAATGATGTTCCAGAGGGCGGAAGCCATGGCAGAAAATCCTGTTCTCCCGGACCCGCCAGTCAGAATTCCATAATCAATGGTGTTTGCATCATGCCCCTTCTACTTGTGCAAGTGGGGCGGGCCAATTCCATTTGGGGTGAGATTATTCCTCAGGTAACCTGGACCCATGCCATAATGGCCTTTACAGGTAATAATCAACACCTTGAATTGGACCCGGAAGCAAATTAGCAACCCGTGCAGCTCACACAACAGTTTCACATGGAGCACCCCAGGGGCCTAAAAAACTATCCACCTACTGCCTTCTGTGCCAGCTATAGCTTACAAATGCTCTTCAAGTGTAGCCTCATGTAGGGTGCATTACAGTAGTCCAGTTTTTACAGTTACACAGCATGCAGCTAATTCTAAAGCCCAGGCCCGTTGATGTTGCATAATGGGAGGGACGGAGAGAGGGAGGAGGCGAATGTAGAAGATTGTAGAAAGAAATGTTCTTTCTTACCTCTTCCTTTTCCTTGGCTTCCTGTCACCTTGCAAGCCTCTGCTATACTACAAATTTATGTTGACTGAGGTGCATCACTTTCGTTATTTTGAATTTTCTCATCTGCAACATTTTGTAAGTAGATTTATCAATTGGGCTATCCCAAAGGTGCTTTTCAAAAAGTAACTCGACTTCCTTGGTTTTTTTCCCTTGAAAATGTTTCACTTCTCATCCAAGAAGCTTCTTCAGTTCAGCTTCAGCTTCTTCTTGGATGAGAACTGAAATGTTTCCAAGGGGGAACCCCCCTCCCCCCAAGGAAGTCCAGTTGCTTTTGAAAAGCATCTTTGGCACAACTATGATCTGAATGATTGAGAATCTCCATAGTCATCAATTGGGGCCTACTACCTTTTCTTCCATTGAGCATGGACCCATTTGTAGGTAATTCCTGTGGGCAAATAAAGAAACCTGGAAGCATATTTAGTAACTGAAAAGCAAATATGATCTCAGGATGACCTTTCTTATTTTAAAAGCCGCAGTTCACTTTAGTTTGCTTATTTTCTATTCAAAAGAAGCTACAGACAGTAACTGCTATAGTTCAAGTCATCTCCCTTCTTTTTGTACTTTCTAATTACTTATTCATTTTATTGTTTTTACATATCTTCATCACTGTAAAGTGGCTAAAGAATCATTTTAAAACGCATTTTAGAAATAAAATAAAGTTCACTATATCAGTTCCTTTTTTTTCCCCAGTAGAGAAAAAATTGAATCTCTGGAAAAACCATGGACTTATACAGTTAGGTCATAGAGTGGATATTGATTGAAAGCTTTTTTTCCCTTGAACCTGAACTTTATAAATTGTTTATAAGCCACCTACTTACTCTTCATGGACTTAACCTACTCATTACATAAAATTATTTAAATAGTATAACCCTCGTATCTATTACTACCTGTTCATGTTTCAATTATAATACTTTTCCACCAAATATATTTTATCATGAATTACATCATTTTAAAGTGAATGTTAGTATTCATGGGAATTAACAAACTTAACTTACAGTCCAGGAAAACTGTTTTAATTAAAATATTGCACTTGAATCAGTAATCGACTTAGTTGTATTTCTGCAAGTTATAGGCTAAAAGGGGCCTTTTTAATGCAAAAATTCAGGTTCACATGTCTCTAACCTCTGCTTCAATCCCTGTTGACACTCATCTAATGATGTAAAGCTCACAAATTCCATAGATAATTGGTTCCATTGTTGACTCACTCAGTGAATACAGTTGGAACTCATCATTCTTTGTCCTATAGACTGGGATTTAATGAACAGGTCTTATTTTTTTCCTTTAAAACTATCCTTGACATTTTTTTCTGTAAAACTACCCTTCTATATCATCCACAACTGAAGAAGCTTCTTGGATGAGAAGAGAAACATCTTCAAAGAAAAACAAGAAAGTCCAGCTGCCTTGTGAAAAAGCACCTTTGGGACAACCATGACCTGGATAACTGAGAATCTCCATACCCTTCTATATGTAAGCATGTACCATCCAGTACTTAAGAAAATGCAACATCATTGACTGGTTTGGACTGTAACTTACTAATGTTGGGAGACCTGATGGCATAAGATCAGAGCATAAAACCTATTATTTCAGTTGTGGTAATTCCAGTGTTTGAGACAATGGGATAACTCAACTTGCCCAGTTGATATATTTTGAAAGATGCCCAAAGTAAGCTTCTGGCTTTCTCTCCATCTGTTTGGGTCCAAACGAGTACAGGCATCCTCTCCTCCAGCATGAAGGCTGGAGGAATTCTATGAGTTGAAATCCACAGTTAAAGTTGACAAGGTTGAGAAACACTGTTCTACTTACTTCCCAAAATACATCAACTAAGTAGGATTAGCCATCCCAATATCTCAAGCATTATAGAGCTTTAGGTTATTTAATTAGCCCTTTTGGCTGAAATTTTACGTTTCATGTTTTATGTAGTAGAGCAGAGGTGTCAAACTCGCGGCCTGTGAGCCAGATGCATCACATGCTGGCCATGCCCATACCCAGTTTAGCAAAGGGGAAAAAAGTCACAATATGTAACATGACGATGACGTGACAACGTGAGTTTGATACCCCTGTAGTAGAGTGTTCTTATTTATTTGTTTGTTATTTTGGTCACCATTTACTTTTGTTGTATGTTGTTCAGAGTTAAATTTCTTGACGTTATAACTGCCTGATTGTTTGCATAGAACTTACTACTAACACCACCAGCAACCTAAAAGACACCACAGGCCAAGCTGCTAGAACAAGGAAATAAAACAAAAAATTTGGTCCGCAAGCCTATTCGAGTAAACCAGGAGCAAGCAAAATTGTATCAGAGACAATTGGAACCTTAGTAGAATTCAGCTACATGTACTTCTTATTTGGTGGAATCTAAGCCGTAATATAGTGAGTCAGGTTGATGCAGTGGTTAACATGAAACAAGGACAATGACTTCTACTTCTGCCTTAGGCATGAGTCAGCTGGTCACCATGGGTCAGTTCTTCTCTCTCATCCCTAGGAAGAAGACAATAGCAAACCACCACTGAAATCTTGTCAAAAAACACAGCGGAGACCAGTCAACACTGATTTGAAGACAGACAGACAGACAGACAGACAGACAGACAGACAGACAGACAGACACACACACACACACACACACACACAAAGTCACAATATTCATTCACAATTGCCATACTCTCTAGAATGAGAGATACTGGCTTGCACTGAATGTGCTTAGGGTGAAACTGGATGCTTGTGCTTGAAACATATTTGATAAATGTGCCAAAACTAACACTGTCCTAACTATTAGCAAGGAATGTTGCAATTGACACAGGTAAGACTTAGGTTGGTGATCAAATTTACTCTTTCCTTATTTTGCTAAAGAAGTTTCAAAATGACCTTGAGGTGTTGTTTTTTTTTTAAAAAACAAACTAGGGATGGAGACTTCTAATTTACATTGAAAATAACAAATCTGGTGCTCTTTGACTATATTTTCCCCGTTCAAACTAGACTATTTTGCTTTGTACGACTCTGAGAAAGAACTTATTTTCCATTTATTTAGAAGCTCTTTAGGTCATGACAGCCCATGACACGGTTGGATTGTGTCGGTAAGGAGATTGTTGAGGATAAGCTGTAAGAAGTAGCCTTGACCATCTAGGTTGCAGGTCTGGATTTTCAAAAAGAAGGATTAGCATGTCTAATTAAGAAAGATTGCCTGTTATTTAAGCTTTATCTGCATTTGTGCTTTGATTTCCAATATGAAGCCTTTTCCAATATTTTTCATCTAGTCTGTGATTCAAAAACACTTGTAAGTAATTGCTATTGATCCCATGGGATTCCAGGAGCAGATGGATTTCAGGACTAAAGTGAAGTGATTTGGGATATTTATTTTTTAGTACCAATTTAGTGTCACAAGCTTCTCTGCAGAAGGATGTAGACAGTTTTGTTTAAGGTCAAGCTGGCTTTACTTTACTTTTGTTTTTAAAGGATTTGTTTATTTTGAGTTTTGCTAATGCACGTCTTAACTGATATGAGATGGTTGGGAGCATTCATCTATGTTTTTTCTATTTATTACATTTGACATATAATTTTGAACATCACCATTTCTATTACGTTTGTGTCTTACTCATTTGCTGCTATAAAAACACAACATTTAAAGAGTTGGATCACTGTTGCCTTTTTCCACAGAGCTGAATTTCAGTCACCTTGAAATAATGGGCAAACACGCTTGCTTTTAAAAAAAATATCAATAATAGTGCACATTAGCCAGTTAAATTGTTGTTTATATCTGGATGTGATTAAAGTATGTAGCTCAGTGTGTAATTTTGACTGGGTTATGCCCTTTGTTTTCAGATACATTTAGGGATAAATGAAAATTATTGTGGTTCATTTTGTTGCCCTTATCCACAAGAGGCCTAGCTTGCAATTTTAAGCATGCACAATTTTTAATATGGTCTTATTTACAATACTATATATATATCCACATTATTTTATTTAATCAAGTTCCATTTTTCAAAATTTCAGTCACAGACCATAATAAGACAAGAAAAGCAGTCAGGATTATAGTCATTCCAAGAATAACAACCAGATATGAGATATAAAATAAGAAAAATACCTAAAAACTAACATTTCTACTGCAATGGCTTAACTTTACAGCCCTAAGATCTACATATGGAAATTTGATTTATATTAATACTAAAACTGTAAAAAATTATTAAGCATACCACTTAGTACATAAAATAACAAAAACAATATAAACAATAATATGAATGTGTGAGAATATGGGAATGGTCCTTATATGATTTTCTGATTCTTGGTAGAATCAAATGACAAATTCTATCTGCTATTTTCACAAAACAGCAATTTATGCAGAGTAATGAATGGTCATAGAGTTGACCTTTCTGAGTTGGCAACCTTCAGGGTGCTGGAGAAACAAGAATATTTAACATGTCTTTATAAAATAGTAAAGTAGAACATGATTGGCATTTTCAACATGCCCAGATTCACAAGACCATTAATGTTCCAAAAAGATGCAGGAACTGCCCTTTGAATCAGTCAACTGAAAAATACAACAAAAAATACAACATTAAATCTGTTTTTCAAACTTTCAGTTGTGTAAGATATGCATCAGGTGATATTATATGTCTATCATTGTCAACAAAAGAAATATTTGGCATGAGTTAAATTAGCCACTTTATGGCCAACATTTGCTGCTTATGAATAGAAGTAGTCTAACACTATGTCTAAGTCAATGAGTAGGAGAGAGAGAAAGATGTATAGATATTAAGCCTAGCATCAGTGATGGCTTCCATAAACACTGGAATCCGTTCTCTCAAATGAAAAAAACTAGACTTGAGGGAAAAAGCTCAACCATTGACTGAACATACAGTACATACTCATAACCTAACTGCCGTTTTATTACATCTGCTGCTGAAAATGCAAGCAAGCAATTATGACATACTTATACTGGGTACAATGCAAAGCAATAGAGTCAAGAAAAAAGCCAACCTGTGTTTGCTGCCTTTTCAAGTTACCTGAAATCAACTTGGCATTGACTCATTCTAGACAACACTTGGGTTTGAGTGCAGACTATGTTAAGCATTGATAGATGCATGTATGTGTGAATTTGGGAAGTGCAAGAATATTTCTATTTGTTACCTGATTGCACATTATGCTTTATTATGGTTGCAATTGCGTTAATTGGGGAAAAAGAGAGAAAATTTATCTGTTCTTTTGAAATGGCAAGGATCTACTGTATATGGTTCTAACTGATGTTGCCCATGTGCACTTTAGTTATATGCACCATACTTACAAAGAAAGTTTCATTTTAATAATTTGGCTGTGTCTGATTGATCCATGAAAATTTCATCTTGCCTGCCTTTTATGTTTCTTAGTTTTAACTGATTCTTAATTGGGTTTTAAAGAGTTAATTATTAGGTGTATATTTATTATTGTATTTTGTTTACCGTCTGTATTGTTTGGTTGCTTTAATTATGTGAATGCTATTAAATAAATAAATAGATAAATAAACTTATATGTTGCCTGACTCTCAATGGCTTTGGGCAGCATCCAAGAATCAAACAAAGAAACTGAAGTTGAAGAACATACTATGTTTAAATACTGCTAGCTACCTAAGATAAGCTACAGGGGATGTCAGATTGATTTATAAAGAGAGTTTCAGCATTTTCATTAAGTAAATTTGAACCTTTGTGCTCTTGTAGTCAGGTTCTACTATCCTCAATAAGGCTGAAGTTAGTGCAACAGCTAAGACTGGGTATGGGCTTCAGCAGGAACAAGGAATCCTGAAGGCTACCCAAATTGCAGTCCTGCTTCATCATGAGCAGTACCTGCCAATTATGAAACAATGTTGGTGACAATGGATAACGCCAATGTATGAGCAGCAACTCTGACTCAGGTTCAGATTCATACTAATCTAGGAGGTAGGCTATTCCACAGACCAAGTTACCCCTGGACAAAGTGTAGCTTCTGAATGATCCTCAGGGTTAGCACCATGTGGTATACATTGCAACAGTCCAAATGGGAAGTGACCAATACTTGGGAGACAATGAATAGGGTCTCCTGATCCAGGAATGGGAACAATTGATACACAAATGGATTTGTGCAAATACCTCTAGGGCATAAATGGCATCTACTTCTTGACCAGGAGCTGAGAGTCCAGAAAGACTCCCACATTGCACACCAGTTCTGTTGGGATGAGTGCTATTCCATTAAAAACTAATAATGTAAATTCTCTGGATGGCCCCCAAATCCATAGCCACTATTGTTGAATTTAAGCCTTTCTCATCCATCCATAAGGAAATTGATAAGTTTATTGATGGAAAAAGATAGAAGAAAACAGAGGAGGCATTGACATCTGTCACGAGTGAAAGATCAGGACTACACATGAAGCTCCAGTTGAACTGATTTATTACTAATCAAAGGAATCTACTCAATTAATAGTTAGTACTATCTTGGCACTAGTTAAGGTCAATGGAGTTCAAGAGGGATTGCACTTAATTAGGGCTGAGATTAAAAATTTTTAGCAATGGGTTCGCTGCCTGGTTGCTGGGTCAGTGTGGCCATGGTGGGTGTGGCCTAGTCAGCTTCCTGCACCACAGCTGGGGGGGAGCATTTTCACCCTCCCCAGGCTCCAGAGGCTTTCCTCGAGCCTCTGGGACGGCGAAAATGGCCTCCCCAGGCTCTGGAGGCTCACTGGAGGCAGAAACGGGCCCATTTCCAGCCTTCCCAATCTTCTGGGAGGCCTTTTTTTTTGCCCTCCCTGAGCCTCCGTGCATGCCCTGAACTTACTTGCATCCAAAATGGGCCCTGTGGAGACTCCTGGGAGGGGTGCGGTGGGGTGGGTGGGGCCAGCCAGGAC
>JANHFL010009239.1:26643-37700 GCA_032468155.1 Oxyrhabdium leporinum | reverse complement strand
TGATGATGATGATGATGATGATGATGATGATGATGATGATGATGATGATGATGATGATGATGATGATGATGTCTTTTTTATATATATAACTCAAGGCAGGAAACATTCTCTTGCCTCCTATTTTCCCCACAGCAACAACCCTGTTAGGTGAATTGGGCTGAAAGACAGCAACTGGCGCAAAGTCATCCAGCCATCTTTCATGCCTAAGGTAGGAATAGAACTCAACATCTTCAGACCAGCACCTTAACCACTATATCTATAAGTATAGCTATATAATCTTATCTCTGTAATGGAATGCTGCTTTTAAAAATTGAAGTTACAAGAATGACAGTCTTCATAGTGGGATCTAACTGCTCCTGTTACCCTGCTTCTGGGTAGATATCAGCAGTGGTGGCACCTTCACATTTACCTAAAGATACCATCAGCTGAAACCAAATTTAAGTCTAAGACCTCTTGGCTCTGATTTTCTATGGGATTTTTAGAAAGAAAGGTGGGAATTCCAGATTATATATCAAGTGACACTAGATATCATTCTGTTTTATTTAGACTAATTTTGGAGGTTATCCCACCATAAAGACTTTCTCTTTAGGGTGACACATTATCTAAACTGGAATTTTGTAAGCATACTGTAGATACTTGAATTCTTCTTTCTGTCTTCTCCTCTGATTTCTATTTGATTCCAGACTTTTTTTCCTATCAAATGAGTTTGTGAAATAATCCACCATTATAAAGAAGCTCCATTTTCCATGATCATTTGTTACTGAATACTGGTTGCATAGGAGGTCCACTGTCTTGGTGTGGACTTTTCAGAGACATCTGTTTGGCCACTTTAGAGAAAGAAGAATCTGGACTGTCTTATCCAGTAGACATCTCTTAAAACTATGCAGAAAAGTAAAATTAAAATATACACAAATTGTTTTTTTGAGAAGGGAGCTAAAAATCATGTTGAAATAAGAGATGGGGGAGAAAATCCACTTTAATATTTTGTAGGTAAGCATTTTTATCACCAAATGTTTACATACTTAATTTCAATTATCCCACAAAGTAGAGCAGAATTATTTATACGCTTCCCCCTCCCAATTGTCCAGCTACTTGAAACTTATGTTCATAAACTTGCAGCTCCTTGACAGGCCAACAAATTCATACAGGAATCAAATTTGCCTGAGCTTTCCAACCACTGAAGATTATAATAAGCAAAGGAAGAATTTGGCTTGTTTCTTACGGCCCTTCAGGATCTGTGCTATCTTCTTCTTTAAAAGCACAGTGGTTGTTCAGCTTCTTTCAGGTACAGATTCATTAGCTCTTGACTGGCTCTTGCTTGTTTGCCAACTACTTGTGTGGAGGGAAGGAGGGGGGAAAAAGTCATTTACCCTCGTGAATGTCAAGGTTAGTGCAAACTGTCCTTGTCATCAGTCTCTCTGGCAGAAGGTCAGGGATAAGCTTTCGTCAAATGGGCAGCGTCAAACAAAGCAGAGGCTGACTTAACTCACTGAAAGAAAGGAGACCTTCCCTGTAAGTCGATAAACATTTCACTCAGAGAAAAAAAAAGAAGAAGAAGAAGCAGCAGAAGAAAGAGGTAACCCTTTCCTTGCCTTCTTTTTTTTTTTTTTTTAAACACATTTTCTTGCTCATCCGCTGCTGAGTGAGAGGAAGAAAACTGCATAAAGCTCACTTGATCACACAGTTCTCAGATAAAGCACTCTGAATGTCCACCCTGAAAGGGACATGAACTCCTTTTCTGAGATGTTATTAGTCATATAAGAAATATATTCTTTTTTAAAAAAAAAGAAAATCCTTTCCATGCTTGAACAGGAAATCCATCGTTTATTTCAGAATTTATGTCCAGTGACATTTGGGTAGCAATCTTGATCTAAGTAAAACTTACTGGAGAAGTCTTTTTTTTTTACCTCAGTCAACTTATTTATCTGGTTTAGAAACCTCAAATTTGATTATTTATTAAAGGATTGTTATGGTAGCAAACTAGAGACTTCAAACCCAAGACATACTAATGTTAATAGATCCTGGCAGAATTTATTTTGTTTGAGCAGAGATGTCCAACTTTCTTACCAGTTTTTTTGAACTGGATAATATTTGGTGGTGCCTCTAAACAAGAATGAATCAAACTGCTTTTGTAGTTTGGAGGTTAAGAGCATGTATCTTGAGCAAAAGTGTCTTTGGCTTTAATCTTGGCACCAACAAATTTAGCTCTATCATTGGGTAAAGTAAGGTGACCTCAAGAATTCGATTTCAGATTTCATGAAAATTGATAGATATTTAATATATTTTCTATGGAAGAGAAGAAATGTTTTTTGTTTTGTTTTTCTTTTTCTATTTGTCCTCCAAGGCCAAAATAAATTGGCTGGCTTTAATGTAGGAATACTTTATCTAGGAGAATGTGGTGGCATTTGCTGCTTTGCCTCAGGCAGGACAATATCTGGGCCTAGCCAGTGCATGACAAGATTGCTCTGACTTTTCCAGCAAGGCAGATTGTGACTTCAGATCAAGTGATGCAATAGATCAAGTTACCTAACTAGGTATTCACACTGCCCAGTTCCAAAAAGACTCTAGGTAGTTTACAATATGTTCAGTACATGAGTTAAAAATATAGACTAAAACAACCTGACTGGCCAAACTAAAACAGTATTCCCAACATTCAAAGAAAAGACTCTTCCAAGACTCCACAGCCACCCTATCCCCAGGCCTGGGAACAGAAGCAGGTCTTAAGAGGCTTCCTGAATACTTGGAGAAAGGGAGTCAAGCACATCTCTAGGGGAATGTTATTGTAGAAGGCAGAGCCTGCAAGAGAGAAAGGATCCTTGATCCCACAAGAAGAAGACCTTTAATGAAGGGTACCTGGAGCACACCCAATCAACCAGAGCACACCGGATAAGGCAGAACTAACTGGAGACATGTAGTCTTTCAAATAACCAGGTCCTATTCCCAGCAGGGCTTTATAGGTAATGACCAGCACTACCAACTGTATCCGAAAGCAACTGGTGACCAGTGCAGCTCACATAACAGCAATTACACAAGGGCATAATGGGAAGCAACTGTCACTGTTTGACTTGTCCAGGCAGTCTCTGAAAATCAGATACAATTTAATGGAGGGGGGGAAAGCTGCTACTTGGGGGAACGCTCTGTGGATTTTCTGCTTCAGGATAAGTAATGCTATAGGTCAAGTTGCACTAAGTTCACTTCTTCACTTCTCTGATAATATGAATGAACTGTGGTTGAAATGGAGCTGTACTGGATCTTGAAAAAAGTGGAACCAATTTGTCTCTTTTTCATCCTCAAAATAATTTCAGTTCTATCACTATACATGATACCAAAATATGGTTTCTTTAACATTAACTCTTAGCCCATAAAAGTTCATTTCATGCTCAAAATCATTCCCTAGCCATTGTTTTGGCAGCTGCACATCATGCATTTCACATGATGATTTCCCAATGCTGATCTGCTCATCAAAGGTAGGCTTATGTGGAATCCTTGGTGCAGAAGTTTCATTACCCATCTAGATAAACATAATCAGTGTAAGAGATTGGAGAGTTTACTCCCTATTTATACTGTGGCTTGCTCTACCAGTTTTGACGGGGGCACAGTTTTTTCCTTGGTTGTTCCTTGGCTAGAATATTATTTTATACTTGATTAGTTGCCTGGTATTAATCCCTATTTATATGGGTGTTGACTGCTGGAGAAAATGTATGCTAGTCTTTTTGTTTCCTACTTAGCTTTTTTATTGTCTCTGAATGGTGTGTAAACGTGGTTTATCTCATATGTCTATTAATGGTTGATTTGTCTGAATACCAAGCTTCCTGAACTTCTCTTTTTGGATTTAGCTTGGTCTAGGATGCGCAGAGTTTTCCAGTTGAAAGTATGGCTGAGTTTGTCCATATGTTGTCAGATTAATGAGTTTTTTTGTGTCTTCTGACTGCTAGTTGTGCATATGTGCTGTGCCACTGAAATTAGGCAGACATGAAAGGCAAGTAAGTTTACTTAGGTAAAAGCAATGATTTTTGCAATGGTTTTACTTGACATAACCCAATCAGGAGTGACTACAAGAATCTAGCATTTTTTTAGTCCTACATAATGCTGTCAAATTATTAAAAGAAAGCCCATTCAAGAGGCTTGGAACCAACAGACTCAAACTACTGATACAAAGAGAGAGTGGGGAGAGGAAAGAAATATTGCTACATGCTATAATAGTTGAAATAACTAATTCATATTAATATAGTTTCAAGGAAAATGATGTACCAAATTATTACAAAGTCAAATCTGATTTGTAAAGTTGGCATGTATATTCAGAGGCGGGCTGCTCTTGCTGTAGCAAGAGATTCGCTGGTCACGCATGCGTGCTTGTGTGCGTGCGAGCGAAGAGGGAGGCAGCTGATGAAGAAAGCAGATCCAGTGAGTGCAGTAGGGGCAGCATGGAGCTCATCGGAGCAGCTGGGGAGGCTGAAAGGTAAGTTATTTAGTGATAGCTTAGGACAAGGGCGGCTGGGCAGGTCCAACCAGAGCTCAGAGCTCAGAGCAAGAGGTTCACCTGAACCTCTGCATCCATGCTGCAGCCCACCCCTGTGTATATTCATTGTTCTCAACTGCAACTCTACTGTTGTTGCTATAAGACAGAAATCCATCAGGATTGCTCATAAGAGAACTATTAAAGCACCTAAGCAACCAATAGCCAATCACTTTAGACTCATTAGCGTTGGTTTCCGGAGTACATATTGTGATATCTTCAAGGTGGCAGTGCTGACTCTGCTTTTAGCTTGCTTGCTTGCTTGATTTCATTTATTTAAAACATTTATATAGCCACCCATCTTATATCAAACTCTGGGCAGCTCCTAATCGGCAATTAAAACAATTATTAGTAATACAACAGCATAACACAAATATATTAACATTAAAAAATCTGACACCAAAAATATATTAACATTAAAAATCTGACACCAAAATTAAATTTAGGACACACAATCCCTCCTAAAATCTTCTGACCCACCTTATCCTATCTCAGCACTTGAGGGAAAGGGATATGCACTTTTTAATTCTTCAGTGCTTTTCAGAATATAAGAGGATACAGGTCTGCTGAACTTAAAGAGAAGGGGTGTTCCATAGGGCAGCAGCTATGGAAAAGCCACATGTCCTAGCTCCCATAAGGTAGGAATGTTTAAAGAAAGGATCTAGGAGCATACCCACCCTGTTTGTTCTGGTAGGAAGGATAGATGTCCTTAGGGAGCTGTGGTTCTACAGATATCTTGGTCGTGTGCTATGTAAGGCTTTTAAAAACGATAACCAAGATCTTGAATTGCACCCAGAAGAAAATTGGAAGCCAGTGCAGCTTTAGCAGCAAAGGTTTTGCATGGATAAACCTAAGAGTACCCATTGCAGTGCATGCTGCTGCATTCTGGACTAGTTGCAGCTTCTGGGTGGTCTAAAAGGGCAGCCCCATGTAGAATGTATTGCAGTAATCCAAATGGGAAGTGACCAAGGCATGAGTGACTATGAATAAGGCCCCCAAACTGAGAGCCATTTCATCTTACCAGAGTTGACTCAAAGTCAGTTCTTTCCCATCTAGACTCTTTCAGCCTATAGACACTTGGCCAGCACGTCATAGCATCACCCGTCCAGCTAGAGATGTCAAAAGCCATTAAGAGGTCCAGAAGGTTCAGAATGGGTTGCACCACCTCCACCCTGAGCCCTCTAAAGATTATTGACATGCAATCAATGTTGTTTCAATGCTGTGCCCTGGCCGAACCCAGACTGAGAAGGTCCAGATAATGCGTTCCTCCATTGCCCTTTGTAACTGTGTGACAACCATCCTCTCAACAACCTTTCCTAATAGGGAATATTGGAGACTGGATGGAAGTTGTGTAATGCCATGGGACACAAGGATAACCTCTTGAGAAGGGCAGTACCATCCCCTCCTGCAAAGAGGCATTGAACTACCATAAGTATTAATATAAGATCTTACCTGTGCTCATTGCCTTCCTTCATCAGAGTTCTAAGCATCCCTTATGTCACATCATCTCTCCAAGCCATTCAGAAATCCATGGGATTCTATGACATCCATATACACAGAGTATAATTCAGTCCATGGGCCCCATCACCAAGCTGTAACAAGACCTTTGGTCTAACTATGTAACAGTTTCAGGAAAAAAAAACGAGTCTCTTCTGAAACTCTGCTTGTTCATTACGTACCTGGGACAGGCCAAAGAAATAGGATCTACCATCTGTAGTGATGGATGACACTTGTAGAGAACACTAGGGTCAAAAGAGACTGGAGTGTTGATAGCTGGGGATTGATGTTAATGTTGTTATGCTATGCTACTTAAATAATAATACAGAGAGTCCCACATTTTGGTTGTCTAAGTGAGACATTTGTTATGTGAATTTTGCCCCATTTTACAACTTTTCTTGCCACAGTTGCTAAGTGAATCATTGCAGCTGATAAGTTTGCAACATGGTTGTTAAGTGAATTTGGCTTCCCAATTGACTTTGCTTGTCAAAAGGTTGCAAAAGGAGATCACATAACTTCGAGACATAGTAATAGTCATAAGTATGAACCGGTTGCCAAGCATCTGAATTTTGATCACATGATCATGGGGATGCTACAAAGGTTATAAGTGTGAAAAATGGTCATAAGTCGCTTTTTTCAGTGCCATTGTAACTTTGAACAGTCACTAAATGAACTGTTGTAAGTCAAGGACTACCTGTATAACACATTTACTGCTTAATGAAGGCACATTATGGGTGTGCAAACTTACGTTTGCATATATAGATTATGGACAATGCCAAATCAAACTATACTATTAAAAAAGCAAATTATTTCCAAGGAAAAGGAAGTATTAATAAGAAAGTAAATAAGAATTAATGATAGAAAATGGTATTTCACATGTGAAGGGAAGGGTAAAGTTGATTAATGCATTTGCTATCTTTTAGGATTGATTGTCTTGCCTATAAGGAATTGCATGAGACTGGAGCAAATCAATGGACGTTTTAAACTGAAGAAAATCTCCAAATTGGAGATATATGTATGCATTCCACTTCTCAAGGAATTAGCAGCCTGGTTGCCATGTATTGCACCAGCTGAAATTCTGAACATTCCTCAAGGGCAACCCATTTAGAAAACACTGCAGCAGTCAAGTTAGGACACAATTATTGCCAGGCTTGACAGCTCAGAAATAATTGTACAAATATATTTCTTGCCACCACTCCCATGATAATGCAAGCAGGAGCCAAAAATGTAACTGAATAAGTTATCTCTCCAGAAAACAGCTACTCTGCATAGAGCTTTTCTGCTCTCTATCTTCCACTCCCTATTGCTAATCCAGCAAGAGTAGATTACGGATAAAATGCACTCAAACTATAATGCAAAAATCTATAAATCATGTTCATTAAATCAATTTGTATAACTTATACCAGTTGCATGTCCTAGATTTTTCTATACACAGAATTTAAACGGTTCAAGGTGCAGAATTTTGTACTTTCACTATGGCTAATTATCTTTCCACAGCAGGTGTCAGCATCTACCTGGTCTTGGCTGCTTGAGACACTTTATGACGTGGGACATCTCTTTACCTGGATTGTCTGTCATTAATGATCAAAGCTTGTTAGTATTTGAATTAGAGACCGCCAAAAATCCCTCAGGTTCAGAGCTGGACTGGGAAGTCAAAAATTCAACCCAGAAGAAGGCAGCAAGATCATGAAGTCACCAAACTCAAATCTGATATAAACTATATATTTTCCTTTCAGTTATCCCCAGCATTATTATCCCCTTTATTGCATTTACTTTTCACACAAATAACATGAAGCTTTAAAAACTGTATTCCTTGGGGCATTGATTTTTTTTTTCTTTTTAAAGCAACATACACATAATCATCAAGAATTTTCTCCATAATTATAGTGAGAATTGCCAACTGATAGCATCCTTCCAAAGGGATGCTAGGAAGATCCTCATCCCTGCCCCCCCTCCCCATCCAGGCCTGTCTCCGTGATCATTTTGCTACAGGCAGAGCAAATATTAGGCCACCAATTATCTATGGGGAATAGGTAAGTGTACCTCACCAATCATTCTTAATAGGTGAAACAAAGACTACACTGTCTCCCTGCTAACCAAGATTGGTTGGCTTTTAAAAAGAGCAGATCAGTTTATTTCTCTTTCATTAGTCCTTACTTTGAGCTCATAAGCATATTCTGCTGTTTCTGCAGTAATCTTCATGTTAAAAGTAAACTATCACATTCAAATGTTTCTAAATAGCATTTTTAGAATATTTTCCCAAATATTCTATATATTATCTCAAAATAGTATTTCTAAATGTAAATTATTACAGAATGTGCATTTTAAAAAAACCTTTTCCTACTTCTTTTTACAGAGCAAAAAAGTATATATTTCAGCTATCATGGAAATACAAAATTCATTACATAGTTACATTTCCTCGCTACTATAATTTGACAGGTGTGGATGAGATCTGTATGCATAAGAGTATGCAGATATTAATTCCCTTAAGCATTCTTGATTAGGGCAGATGCTGCTGTTTAGCAAAAGGCAATTGTGTTTCCCAGTTTAGATCCCATTATTCCTAAGATTTGTATTGCTAGATGAATCAAGGTACAAAATATCCGGCAGGACTTGGAAAGACTGGATTAGGAAAAGATCATTATGTTGCTCTGATACTGTATAGAAATAAAATTTTATATGACCAACATGTTTTGGCACTATTATTCAATTATTTTCAAGAATGTCCCAACGAGGAGAGGAAAAAAAATCAGCTAGCAAATTATTTAAATCAGTGGTATACCGTGACATGATCTGGAAGTTCTACTAAATCAATACATCTTGGATAATCACCAATGACAACTGTTTCTTAGATGAATTTTCATAAAAGTAAGGAAATATTCCATTCCCATACTGAAAGGGATTGGTTTCACCTGTCCTTAACATAGATAAAATAAATATTGAATGTGACTGCACTGCAATCCCTTGTTCTGTTCTGTTCTGGCCTAATCTAGCCTAGTGTTTATTTTGTTACATAGAGAAGCTTCTCAGAATCATCTGAAGTCAGGAGATTTCTAAGTTTAATAAAATACATAAATAAAGGGATGCAATGCAATCACCTACAATAATGATACCTAATTTAAGGGTATGTGAAACCAAAAACTTTGGGATGGGCGTGGGAGGGGTGGACCTTTTCCAGATTTTTGCTCTATCGTGTCCATGGGAAGAATGCTGAATTTATTGGCTAGAAATAAATTCCTGAATATTTTTCTTATGCTTTTTTTTTCTTATTTATTTCCCACAGTTTGGTGCAAACCCTTAACCTAAAAATATACTATTTCACTTCATGCCAATTCATTTCAACCCTGAAAAAGCAGTTGCTTGGATAAATAGCACACGATCACTTCATGCTCAGGAGCAATTTTTCCTCTCTTTCTTCATTTGTAATATTCCAATACTAATGACACATTCTTTGTGCTCAAACAGGGACAATGAAATTGATGCAGAAATGGTTCTTCATAGTGTTAGCACATAGCTCTTCAATGATGGACAAGATGTTGCACATTAACCAATGTTAAGTTAGCAAAGGCAAGAGTTTGGACCACTAGCCAACAGAAACTTATAAGGTCATGAAAGGTAAGTGTCATCATGAGCAATCAATATACCCATTTTCCAGGACAGATTGGGTTTTTTTTGCTTCAGAGAGAACAATTGGTATGAGAGACATGCTAGTTAGTAGGTCATAATAACAGTTATTTGATTGGCAGAAAGAGAATAAAGACAAAATCTAGATTTATAACAGGCATCATCCACTTTGTAGATTACAGGTAGTCCTCAACTTACAACAGTTCATTTAGTGACTGTTCAAAGTTACAACGGCACTGAAAAAAAGTGACTTATGACCATTTTCCACACTTATGACTGTTGCAGCATCCCCATGGTCATTTGATCAAAAGTCAGGCACTTGGCAACTGACTCATATTTATCACCTTTTGCAATCTTCTGGCAAACAAAGTCAATGGGGAAGCTAGATTCACTTAAAGACCGTGTTACTAACTTAACAACTGTAATGAATCACTTAACAACTGTGGCAAGAAAAATCACAAAATGGGGCAAACTCACTTAACAAATATTTCACTTAGCAGCATAAAGTTTGGGCTCAATTGTGGTCATAACTCGAGAACTACCTGTACTTTCCCTGTAGGCATTGCATAAGGTAGAAAAATGCAGGTAAGATGTTGGACTATTTAGAGCATGAACGTTTTGAGTGGAGTCTGAAACCCAAAATAACAAATGCCCCTGCCCATATCTAACCGCCCATAATTTTTTCACTTGGATCTTCCTCCTCCTTTATTGGATATTTGTCAAGGGATAATGAAGAAATATATCTTTAACGTTGACATCATTCCAGGGAAAGTGGTTGAGAGGATAGAGAGCACTCAGCCTCAAAAGTTGCTGGAGGAAGCAATTCATTTGGACCCTTTTCAGCCATGGTTCTGGCCAGGTTACAATTCTAAGAGAGCATTGTTCATGCTTGTGGATGACCTCTGAAAGTCTTGAGAAGGGGAGATGCATTTATTCAGCCTCCTGGACCTCTTGACACTTTTCAATACCATTAACGATAGTAAGTTTCTGGACCAATTTAAGGGATTAGTAATGAGGGGGTGGGCAATGTTTTACAATGGTTGTTCTCCTTCCTCCATAGCTGGTGCCAGTCAGTGTTGGCAAAGAGATCAAAGAGGAAAAGGAGGAATAGAATAGTTTTCAAGGAAAGACTTAAAAAACTATACCACCATTTCATCTCAAGAAAGGCAAAAAACATATTCAGCAGTCCTTTTTGCTGGGGATAGCTAAGACACGTTGAAGGGAACCAAAATGTATCAGGTTGTCAACAGATTTTGCCTAAGGGGATACTGGAGGGTATTTGAGAAAACATTTCAAATATGACTGACCCAAAGTGAATTGAAATATTACCTTATCAAGTGTACACAAGACAACATTTCTCTCTCTCTCTCTCTCTCTCTCTCTCTCTCTCTCTCTCTCTCTCTCTCTCTCTCTCTCTCTC
>JANHFL010009239.1:13971-26214 GCA_032468155.1 Oxyrhabdium leporinum | reverse complement strand
AATTTGGCAGTTCAAATCTCACCAGGCTCAAGGTTGACTCAGCCTTCCATCCTTCCAAGGTGGGTAAAACGAGGACCCAAATTGTTGGGGAAAATATGCTGACTCTGTAAACTGCTTAGATGGGGCTGTAAAAGGACTGTGAAGTGGTATATAAGTCTAAGTGCTAATACTATTTGTATTTTCTTTCTTTTCAATTCCGCTTTTACTTTTTCTTTCCTTTTCTTGCACTTTTAGCTTTACCTTTGATTTCATTGTCTTCTCTTTCTCACTTTATATTAGTTTTTTTCTTTGTTGTTATTTAAAAAAAAAATCTGTAATAAAATTGTACGCTCCTAAAAGGAATTATAAGATTTGAAGTCAAAATGTGTTTTATTGGACCACACTGGGGAAGACTGGACTATCTAAAGGTAGACATTGTGTTGATATAACACACTGAACCTAAGGAAAGGGCTAACAATATTATCATTTTATCACATAATCATTAATTAGAATTTAAAATTTAGCTATACCAATAGAGAGTTTGCATCTGCATTGTGATTCCTGTCTTACAAATTCTAGTTTCTGTAAACTGCAAAAAGCTGCTCTGTGTTTTTATAACATGGAGGCTTTGATTAAAAAAAAAAAACCTGTCCGTAGCAGAAGAACCAGTATCTGAGGATCAATTCTTTGAATTACTGCTTAGATTAGGATTAGGATTAGATTATAATTAGATTTTGAATCCCAGCTCCAAAATGAACCTGGGCATCTTACTTACTTGAAAAAGAAAGAGAAAAGCAATAAAAAGGGAGAAGAGCATTATTGCCGAAATTTAAGAAACAAAACCATCCACTGAAAAACCATGTTTATAAAGATTGACAGAACCCTTGTAGGAGAGAAGCCATATGAATTTCCAGGTTCGATGTTGTTCCAGAATGCATATATGTCAGAGAAGGCATGCTTTTGGAATCATACTAGGTGACATTGCTTAACTGGAGGAAGTTGGAGTGCCTCTACTTTACCCTTATTTCCAAATGAACCCTTTTAAATAAATGAACTGGAAGAGACTCCTTGCTAGAGATTGTTGAGACCCTTTCACTTTTCATGATTGAGTTTATTAGAATAGCAATGTTTTGAATACTTTTACTTAGCAAAAGTTCCATTCAGGCAAGATATTTCAGGAAATACACACAATTATAATATTCTCATATTCTGTGATGAGGAGCAACTGCTTCACTACCTGGCCTCAGTTGCTGAAAAGTACAAAATGTAGACAATATGACAGACCTCATGCTGGGATTTTTCACTATCAAAGCAGATAATACTGAGCTAGATGAAATATTTCCATCTCACATAAGGCACCATCTCAGAACATTTCCAAGAAGATCCATTTCACAAAGGGGAAGGAGGGAGATCTCTACCCAACTCTTTTTGAAAATTTCCTTAATATTCTCATTTTAAAGCAGTCTTCCAAAATCTGACTCTCGTAATCTGAGTTCTACCATTGGGAAATCTAGCAATCATGATTATTCATTTCATCTTCACTGCATGCAGTCATCTTGTCATTCCTGGAAGTAGTGACTGTCTTTCTCAAACACCTTTGGACTCTTCTTCAATCATATAAATAAAATGGAAGTAACAGAAAGGCTGGATTTGTTTGTAACAGTTGAAAAGTTTATATATGAACCAATTCAGCAGAACGGTTTCATTTCCATACCTTACAAATATGCAAAATGCCATCTGCGTTTAGTGTAGCTAACTTCAAGCATGCAGCCATGTAATAGATCCACTCCCAGCTTCCCTCATTCCACTGCTAAGCATTTTTCAAGAAAGAAAAATCCATTTTTACAGCTAATGCCACCTGCGGTTACAAGAAAAACAGTTGCCAGTCCAGTCCCCCAAAATTGCTGAAATAAATGTCTTTGTGTTTCTGTATGGAATACTCAAGCATCTTTATTGTGTTTTTGAAAACGTCTTTTATGCCAACTGTAATAACAGAGATGTGTTTTAGTAAACCTTGCATAGTTGTATTGTGTACTTTTCTCACTCAGAATTCTTCACATTTGAATTTCTCCCCAGATTCTTTCATTTTGAATAATTTGGCCTTGTTTCCCAAGTGAAGCAATGTACTAGGTATCCTTCATCACTTGAGAAATTTTTATTTCTGAATTTTGCCCAGGATGTGAATTTTCAAGCCTTTTATGCTTAGCACTCTGCATAGACATTTGGAAATTTTAAAATGAAACAATTTTTCAGTCACTTGGCTCCTTGATTTTTTCCCCACCCCTTAGATAATAACCAATATTGCAAAAATATGTGCAGATTAATCTTTCAAAAAACAAACTATATCACAATTGTGAATATGAATGTGCCATTCTTTCAGCAATGCACCATAAATTTTTATGCAATTAAATCTATCATTTCATTTTTAAACCAGTACAATGTTTTAACAATGCAGCTCACATGCATCCATTATGTGTAGATGGATCAGGAGAGATGAAAATAATTTGAGGAAACCAAGAACTGTGGTAGATTGCATATCCTTCATTCTGGAACAAAGGTTAAAAAGTGTCTTAATAAGCCTGAATTTCTAAGGAAGATACAGAGAAATGGCAAATAAAGAAATGGATGATGTGGGTGAATTCCATAGTTTAAGACCAGAGGTATATAGCTAAGTTTAGTCAGTTATGCATCTACTCAGTCACCTCTGTTCATCTGTCCAATAAATTTAAACTCTGTGCACTTAAATTTACATGATTTATTTGTAAATATTAAACAAAATTCAGATGTCTTCAGCACACATCTTTCTCTAATACAGATAGGAATTTCAGAACAGCCTTGCTATATAAGTCCAGAAGCCCATCTACTCTAGCCTTCTGTCACAGTGGCCAACCAAATGCATACTGAAAGTTCATAGATTAAAAAAAAAGGGAGGAAGAAACACATTTTTTGGGCAATTTTCAGTGACATGCACCTCTTATACATAAGCATTGAGCCAAAAAACTACATAGCACATTATAAAAAACAAAACAAATGGGCATTTGAGATCAAACCTGCATTGGATGACCTTAGATTAAACAGGGGGTTGGACTAGAAGACCTCCAAGGTCCCTTCCAACTCTGTTATTCTGTTAATTACCATCTCCCAGACTAATTTACCCAGCAAGTTACTTGTGCTGTGCCTGAAAACAAAGGGGAAAGCAAACATTAGTTGCCAGTTCAACATTCTTTTTTTATAGCAGGTAACTATGTAACAATTGTGCTCAGCAGGGATTACAATAATAAAATTCCTTTCATCTTTGATTGGGGTGGGGTGACATTGATTGGGGTGGGTCACATTGACTGGCAACTGGAACACTAGTAGGTCTGGAAAACCCTAAATTCCACATCACATGTTATATATCCACACAATGTTGTTGTGCAAATTCTATGCATTATTACAGCAAGGGGAGTCCACATGATTATTGTGGGATTTATTCCCAATAAATGTACACTGAAAAAAAATGAATGACTGGTGAAATTGCCTTTTTCCTCACAAAGGGCATGATATGATAAAGATTTGCATCTAAATTGTTGAAAGAAAAAGCTATTTGAACCAATGTGCATTTGTCATTTCCCCCCCTTCATTTTGACCTATTTCTCCGCCCTGAAAAGGACATCTTGGACATGTCTTTAGAGAAAAGAAAAAAAAAAGCAGAGGCTCCAATGCACAAGACTGTGTGACCTTTGACACAATGTAACCATTGACGATGATGACATAATGTCATGAGAACAGATGGAAATAATACAGCAAAGCCCCACTCTTTGCCTCTAATAGGCAGCTGGTGACATGAGCAGAACACCTCCTGCACCACTTAATAAAATTATCTTCATTTAGAAAAAAGGATGAAGATATGGAGCCAATTACCTTAGTGGATGTGACAGGCAACCTTAAATGTATCTTCAGTTTGCTCCGTTTGGGTCCACTTCTTAAAAAAAGAAAAAAGAAGCTATGAATAAGGATGAAAAATGACTCAGAAGTGATGCCTGAGGAAACTCTTATCCTCAGTCTGGATAAAATTAATAGGGGAGGATTCAAAGCAGAATAAAATAGGGCCTGAGAAAATTGGGCCATTTCCACATTTGTCCCTTTATGTCTTGACTGAATTACAGAAGTCCAGGTTTCCTGTCTTTATAACAAGCTGAGAAGAAATGAACTGGTGGGGCCAACCTATGACTCTGACAGCTCATATATTAGATGGAAAGTGGGATCTGTACTGTATGTACTGTATATAGGTGAACGTCCCAAAAATATCTTGGGATGAATAAGCTGCCAAAGGTTTCACAGACATCTTGTGTCATGGGTTACATTCTTTATATCCTATGCCCCCTTGTGAGAAGAAGAACATAAATAAAGTTTAGGAGTTCTGCAGACCATTGCCAGTGAGGGTCATGGGTAGCAGTATAGCCTCCAACCAATAGGATCCATTCTTACACTTTGGAATAACCTTTCTCAAGTCCTTACTAATGTGTTGGACCCATTACCAGAATAGACTTCTTGCCATGGTATGCAGTGGCATGATGGGAGATTACTAATTTAGAAGAAACAAAAATTGACTATGAAGAAAATTAGAATTTCCACTAAAACTCTGGGGGTGACATTAAATAAGTTCCCCAAGCCTTTCTATTTTATAACGGTATTATATGAGATTCATCTATTTTATGGATAAGATAGACAACTAAACTTTTCTTTTTTCATGCTTAAGTACTGTCATCACTTTGAAACGTGCTATGGTTCAGACTTTGAAATGCAGTCCTCCTTCTCTCTCTCTTTCCATTTATACCACCGAGTAACCAGTGAAGAAACAATTATATTAGTCAAAATGATTTATAAATATATGTGAGATAGGAGATTGTTATATGCTATACAAATATACAGAAATCTGTACAACTTTTTCAGCAATCAACCTTTAAATAGAGAAATAGGGCAAATGGCACTTAAGTTTGGAAAATATGAAACCAAAAGAAACCCAGAGTGACAGATTTGTTGATCATTAATCTTAATAAATAGTAAATATTCCTTTTAAGCAGCAATTTTCACACTGAAATTTTGCTTTAGGTGAAATCATCTGCGTGAGAGCCAATTGGCAAATTACATCTCATTCCCTGTGCTGCACTGTAGAGTTGCATAGTGTGTGCTATAGTTTAACATTCTATTTTTATGTGCTTTACATGCATTAAATATTCTGATTCCACTCAGTTAAAGACAGAATGCCAGCCTTTTGAGGTCAATTGGAACTTTCAAAATGATGAAACAATCTTGTTCATTTAAACAAAATGATTTCTGAGATGGTTGTGGCCAATCATAAACTTCCTACTTACAGTAGCACAATGGATGAAATTGTTTCTTATTTTTTCCAGCCAGCCAGCTTTGTTCTTTCCCATCTTCATTTACCTTTGTCTTTTCAGAGGGGAGGCGCCTGGGCACACTTCCAAACAAAACACCGGGCTACATACATACATTATTTTAATTTCTATGTATGCTCCTGCAGTTTGTTCCCAAAACATTTTGGAAATGCTTGAAGTTAGTAATCTTTTTTTTACTAAAGTATGTCAGTTTTGAAAGGGAAGGGAAGGGGAATTAGGTGAGTTATGGCATTAAAAAAGCTAAAGGGAATCAATGTTATGATGCAGTGAGCTTATAGAAGTCAATGTGGGGGCTACACAAATGAGGCCCTGCCCCATTTTTATAATATACATACAATGTACAGGAAAAAAGTATAGAACATTTCATGATCTGAAAGCATCGATTTCACTTTTTATGCTATCTGTTGAACCCCAGAATCCAGGGCTTAGGAAGATAATTACTGAAGATAATTTCTGTATTGGCACTTGAGCTTTGAAATTTGCTCTCTGAAGAAGTTCGACAGGAAAGTAGTCCCCCCACTTATGCTAAGTATATATTAGCTTGGTATATATTTAGTTTTACATTTGGGAAGAAATGATTTTTTTTTTCATTTTATTTTTTGAACAAAAATCTTTTTTTTGACATATAGCAACAGCACTTAGACTTATATACCCCTTTATAGTGCTTTACAGCCCTCTCTAAGCGGTTTTACAGAGTTAGCATACTGCCCCCAACAATCTGGGTCCTCATTTTACCCACCTCGGAAGGATGGAAGGCTGACAGAGATACTACATGTACCTAAATAGCCTTCTGCCAGAAACAAAACTATGACCCTAAGTGGAGAAACTGTTTTTGTTCCATTGTGGCAATTTCTATTATCCAGTGAAAGTGCTGATTTCATGGTGTAAGCTTAGTTCTGTCAGATTAAATAAAAAACCTAGAAATAACTATAACCGTAGCCAGCCACTTTCTACAACAGTTACCATCCTTTCAGGGAAGGCAATAAGAAGGAAAGAAACACAGACAAACCAGATACGAATAATTATAGTTACCAATATAATGATTGCAAGTCAGGCAGAAGAAAGAAGAAACTAAAAAAAAGCTATCGAGTTTCTAAATTTCTCCTTTTTTTCTTTTTGCTTTTTTTTGGGTGGTGATGGTATGGATAAAAAACAACTTGGAAAAGCCTCCATCATAGTTTCTTTGCAGAATTACTTGTCCAGTGTTCAGCAAAGGGCATTTTTGTTTGCATGAATGGAGTTCATACTCAGCGTTAGTTCTAGAATAACTTTCCTCAGAGTGATTCCCATCAAGGATTATAATTATTCAAATCCCAAAGCAGCATAACTGAAGATTTATCCAGTGGAAAGGAAAAAATCAGCATCAAGAGAAACAGCATATTATTTATTTAAAGTCAGCTTACTTTTGTCTTCTAATTCATTGGTCTTCAAAGGGTTGATTAGATACTGGAATATACTAGTAACCATTTCTGGCATTTCGAAAAGACCAAAGAAAAGGGTGAGAAAGATTCCCACAGAAAGGAGATCTAATCAAAAGAGGGGACAAGTTGAAGATCACTCCTGCCCCTTATCTATCCCTAGTCAGTTCTTAGGCTATGCATACCATAGCATTCTGGCAATAGCATCATATTAGGATGCTTGCTTTAATTCTTTGATCAAGGAAATGGGTCCGATTGTCTTAGGTCCACACATTTCCTTCTGAAATAGGATTCAACATTTGAAATGATCAAAGGCATCAATGCTTTTAACTTAAGGTAATAGAATTAATTGGTTAAAATATAGTCCATAGAGAAATTGCAATAGCTCTTCACAAATTCTTAACACATAAGCATCAGTCAAGAAGAAAGGAATATATATATATAAGGACACTAAATGCACTGGGAAAAGGAAAATATATGTAAACCTCGGATTTGCACTTCTGTTTGGGGAAACTACTCATAAATATTTGGGTGAACATCCTGAAAACCAGTCATGAAGAGTAGAGGACTTTGATAGGCAATAAATCGTGATCTCTGCTACATAAAAATGAATCCCATCTACATGTACTTCTACAGTATAACACCAAAGAGGTTGTGACCTAGTGCAATTAAACCTCCTTAATTTTGATGAACATACCTAAATGTGCTTACTTTTAATAGTGGCTAAAGAGCATCAAACAGTGCTTCTAAAATACGCAGAAGGTTTTTTAAAATTATTATTATCCAGAATGTTGCAAGTGATGGCATTAAACCTACAGACTATAATGCACCAAAATAAAAAATTAGGTGCTGTACAATTAATTGCAGAAAGGATAGTTCTGCCACTTTCTTTTAGTGAATAAAATCAGAGATTATTATAATTATTATTATATCTCCCCAACTCCCATGTGTCTTATCACCATTTGAATGGCAGAAATCTGGTTTCAGATGAGTGCATCCAAGAAAATCTTCATCCTGTGCCTGCTTTTTATTTCATTATTTCTTCCCAACATGGCGGTACTTGCCTCTGCCCGCTATCTGCTGAAGCCTTTTGTGTATTGCTAATGGAGTGCTGGAATTGTGGCAGTTCAGAGCAGGGAATATGTGTGAGCAGCAATATGCTGACAGACCCCTCTGTGGAATCTAATCCGTTCCAGCTCATGCACTCCTCAGAAACTATTTAACTTTCATTAAACTGTGTTTGATATCAGCTAAATAGAATGCATACGGCACCAATATCGCTCATATGGTCTCATTCATTCAGTCACAGCAGTTGTTCCCCTCTCCTTTATGTCTCCCCTCCGTTGTCTCCCTACCCAAGATAGCAGGGTAAATAGGAGACCTTTGAAGATATAGTTAGTGCTCAGATTTCTTTATTCTTTTGTGCTGGTTTCTCAGTGCTGAAACATTGATTCATGTATGTCTCAGACAGCTTCCATTAATTTCATGTAATGTAGCTTTTATCTGCTAGTGGGACAACTCTCTCAGTGCTGACGCCCTCTGTTCCCTTCTTCCCACTTCACTTGCTCCTTTTTTTTCTTTTCTTTTCCTTCTTGGCCTTCTGTTGTTGTTCCCCAGCTGTCCTGTGTTAAGGGACATCCCTTTACCAAAACAGAAAATAAAAACCCTTTCTCAGAGGATGGCAACCATATGAAAACATGAAAGGGTATCTTCTTCACAGCATCACAGAAACTTAATCGCAAAAATAAGTACCAGAGAGGTCTAGAGCATGAACCTCTGTTTTGGTCCAACTACAGACAATTAAAGATCAAGATTATACATTGTTATTCCAAATTAAATAACCATCCATTCAAAAACAGCAACCCGTGGTATTTTGAGAAATATGAATGTGTCTTTTAAAAAAAATGCTTTTGAATCAAGCTCAGAGACTGGAGACTGCCATGCACTGTTAGCAGCATTGTAGAAATAATTTGTTGCTGCTTTCTTCATGGATATTATTTATTTATTTATTTATCTGTTTGTTTGTTTGTTTGTTTGTTTGTTTATTTAATGTATATGCCTCACATCCCACCATCAAGCTATCTCACTATATTTTTCAACTTTCAAGCCACCCAGAGTTGTTTTGATACAAAGTGAGAGGTAAATGTATTTAATAAATAAGTAAACAAACTTTTGACTCAGCCTCTATGGTTTTCCAAGGTGGTCTCACATCCAATTTCTAACCCTGTCCAACTTGAACTTTTCAGGCCAGATAAGATCAACTTGGGTCTTACTACCTGCCAAGATGAGGTTAAACTTGTTTTTAGACCAATTAAAAATGTTAATGTTTAGCAGGCATTTGTACAGATTTTGGAGAATATGTCTCAGACCCATTCAGCAGAATAACTATGAGGACATTCAGTTATAGCAAGACTGGATGAAACCATATACAGTTAGGTATAAAGAAGGAAAATATAGTTCCATAAATCTCTTAAATCCCAATCCTACAATTATGAGTTTTCCACATTGTTTCTTTTTGCTGTCATTTGAGTATTCTAATAGAATAGGGCAAAACAATAAATTTCAGAAGTATTGAAGCAAGATTACTGGTGGTATAGACACATAATGAAAGATCATTTGCAGTTCACACATGACACTAAATCTAGTTTATTCAATAAACCTCTATTGTCTAAGAACATACATTAGAATAAGCTATGAAACCAGTTTAAGTCTTGTCATTAGTCTGTAAAGTCTCAAATGGCACAGGACTAAAACTATGAAAATACTGCTGTCTCCAGTGCCACCTAATCAGATGATAGGATTGGTTTGCTTGAAACCTCATCAGTGATTTGGCTCATAGCACTGTAGCCAAGAGTAAGATGCCCCCCCTCCCAGATTATACAACTCCCTTTCAAGGGAAACTGGACTGGCCCCCCACCCTCTCTTGTTTCAGATGCCAACTGAACATGAGCTTGTTTACCCAGGAATCTACAGACTAACCGCTGCTCCAGGACCAGCCTGCCTTTCCAATGAGCTGAGTTTTAAATAATTGCACTTTCGTTGCTTATTGTTTTGTTTTATGGGAGTTTATTTATTATAATGGTGTTATATAAATTGGTTATTTTGAAGAACAGTTCTTAATAGTATTTTTGTACGTTGATTTGTGAGCACTGTAGAGAAACAAAAAAAACCAAACACCACAGTTTGCAAAACCTCAGTGGCTGCAGTCAGCCACTATGCTAACCCAAACCTCAACCAACACCACATTAGGGCTTAGTGTCATGTAGCACTAGTGAGTCAACATGAATTGAATTTTTATAAAGAGACTAATATGTTTATGCACTTCATCTTTACAGAATGGGAGTTATATGTGGAATCATAGATACCTATGGAAGGGAGAAATAGGCAACTTATATACTTGCATCAGACATTTGCAGTTGTGTGTATGTTGTCATTTTGGAAGCTGCTGGGTGGAATGTTCTTTATTCAAAACAAATGTACATTCCCCTTCACACAAAAAGCTAGATGCAGGAACAGCATTTCTTGCAAGTCCTTTCCACTCATCCCTAACATAGCTTTCTATATGAAGGATTCTTTTTTTCTCTGAGGTACTTGGATGTATGGATTCTTATGGCTGTATGGATGTATGGATGTATGTTCTCCCTCTGAAAAGGGAGAACATAAAAAACAATTTACTCTTAGCTTTGCGACAGTTTGGCCTGAGACAATGCATATAAATATTGCTTCTCCTATTTCTCATTATTTATTTCATTTGCAGTTGGATTTGGATATTGGGAATTTGCCTGTACTATTCTTCGTAAAATTGTCCCACCCTCTTTCCAATCTCTATTCAAAATCAGGTCCGATTTTGCAAGTCAGAAGCTACATCACCATTTTGATAACCTGCTCACAAGGCACTAATCTGACTGTGAATACAGCACAGTGGGAGCACTCGATTTGCTGCATGGATGGGACAGTGTATGAAGAATTGAAAGCTGCTATAAAGTTTTCACAGCGAAATTCCCATGAAAAGCACAAGGAAAAGAAAACACCACACAGCATATTAATGACCCAGAAGAGTATCGTTGCTGCATTGGTAAATTCTCCCTTTTCCTAATGAAAATGGATTTTAAAAAAAAAAAAACATCCAGCCAAACACACACACAACTTAATCTTTTTCTAAATTGTGTTTGCTTCACCTGAGTGACGAACAAGATAGAAATCTAAACTCAATGGCAAAAACTCACATGTCATTAAAGAGAGTTATCCTGCTCCTTTTAATTATGTTTATTGAAACTCAAGATAGTCATCTTTGTTTCTAAGTTACTTAAGAGAAACAACAAGGAATTCTCCGATAAAATTGGAGATACTATATTGTGAAGTTTTAATTTTATATTAGAGCTTTATTTATCTGGGAGATTTGTATGCCATCCATTCCTGGGCTTACAGTGATACATTTTTTAAAAGAAATCTGCAAAACCAACCTTGAAAGCATAATGAGTATTATGAAAGGCAAAAGGACTAGAAAGATAACATAACTTGAATCTTCTTATAGACTATAATAAGGAGAGAGCTTATTCATGATCCCATCATCTCCACCATGGAGAAAACATGATTGATAATTAATGATAACATATCAGAGCTGGGACTCACAAAAAAATGTCCCTTTTGTGATGTATAAGAATGCAGTACACCATTTGAGAAATGTCTATGTCCCAAAGGTACTTTCCAAAAGGCAAATTAATTTTGTTTTTTCTTTGAAGACATTTTGCTTCTCATTCAAGAAGCTTCTTCATTTCTGACTGAATGGTGGGGAAGGAAAGGGTTATTCTTCTGCAAGAATATAAATTCTTTCATTCTCCACCATTCAATCAGAACTTCTTGGATGAGAAGCAAAATGTCTTCAAACAAACAACAAAGGGAGTACAGTTGTCTTTTGGAAAGCACCTTTGGTACAATATTTTGACTTAGGTGATTCTGTAAATACCATCTTATAATGATCAAATTAAGCATCCCGAGCTGGGCTATTTTTGGAAGTCTCACAATAAATGGCAAGGAACTCTACAAAAGAGAGATATCAATGAGAGGTATAGCTAATTATAAAGCATCCCAGGGAAGGATCAAACATAAAGTAGCACGAAGACCATTTTTTCAGAAAACACTTTTTCAGAAGACAGACAACATGGG
Organism: Oxyrhabdium leporinum; assembly: GCA_032468155.1. Taxonomy (NCBI): domain Eukaryota; kingdom Metazoa; phylum Chordata; class Lepidosauria; order Squamata; family Cyclocoridae; genus Oxyrhabdium; species Oxyrhabdium leporinum. The sequence goes on along the minus strand of JANHFL010009239.1, from coordinate 14,249 downwards.
TTCAGATAACTGTTATAAGGTGCAGTAAAATATCTGAAGCAACTTTGTTCAGCACAAATACAGTTGAGAACGACCCAGACTGGCCATAGTAGAGTTCAGATGTTGACAGAGCAATAGCCAGAACCAGAATGTGGAGTCATCTGCCCGAAACTCTTCAAATGAACTCTTGAAGACTTGACTTGACTTGACTTGACTTGACTTTCCTTCTCCTTCTCCTTCTCCTTCTCCTTCTCCTTCTCCTTCTCCTTCTCCTTCTCCTTCCCCTTCCCCTTCCCCTT
>JANHFL010009238.1:0-27835 GCA_032468155.1 Oxyrhabdium leporinum | reverse complement strand
CTTGGTAAACTTATATAGGCTGCTAAGCCTATGCTGGGGTGGGGAGGCGAGATGAGTGATTGGGCGAGCGGTGGGTGGGGCGGGGTGAGCAGGGGGTGAGCGGTGAGCGGGTGGGTAGGGGCGGGGCCAACCAGAGGTGATATTTGCCAGTTCCCCGAACCAATCAAAATTTTCCCTACTGGTTCGCCCGAACCTGTGCAAACTGGCTAGATTTCACCTCTGTACTAAGCAATAGTCTCAACCAACTAATGTAATGAAAATATACCAATATAGATTCACACACGAATATACTCTTAAATGTGAATGGCATCATCTTGGGGAGTCACACTGACCATTGTCACACCTTTGCTCTTTGCAAGTCCTACATTCTACAAACTGTACATAAACTCATCCAAGAGCCAACAACAAAACTGCCTGACATTTGGAGTCATAGTAAATTTCTAATGCACTACGTTTAGCTGCTTAGAATGAGAGAAGAGGCCAACAGTTACAAGTTAAAGAACAGTGTCTTGTCGATAATTGTACTGTACTTATAAGGATTTGGGGCTTGTGTTTCTTAAACCATAAATTCCTATAACAGTATTTGCCACCTCATTAGCGAAAAAGTCTGGAGTACCTTGGCCAGCTAATGGTATTAAAATCCTCTATTTCTGGTTTGAGGTGCTATATGATCCCAGTAGCAGCTGTGCCTTTTCCAACATTGCTTGGGAGCTTAAAGCTTGACAGGTTTGAAGTTTTACTACTTGGTCATATTCTTTTCTTTCCCTTGCGGTATCGTAATTTGACAAGTGTGCAGTGGCACCTGCCCAGCCAAGGCCCCTTTGGCAGCCTGCATATAACATTGTTGTCACTGATAAGAGTGATATTAAGTTGCATTAGACTGATCTCATGAATCTTAAAATTAACATCTGCCGTTTGCAGGTAGCTGCCACTTTTTGTTTGGGACAGCTCTGTCCACTATGCACACAATTCACACTCAAAAGCTTCTAAAGCATAAAAAGACCATTGCATTCAAGCTAACTTTATATAGACTTCCCTAAAGCCCATCTATAATTTACAACTAAAAACATATAAACGTCTATCATCCCTGCCTGCCCCTAGTTTGCGTATCTTTATATGGTAATAAGCTTTAACACTAGATAAAAAAAACCTTCAGGGTGTTACTTAAAAATAGTTTTATTTATACATCCACTGAAATACTTTTCCTTATAAACTTTCTACAGGGTGTGTGTTCTTTAAGCAATTTTCACATTTGTTTAATATGTAATTCCGAAGAAAAAGTTTCCGTGATGGTTGTGTTCTGTGTACTGTGTGTGTTTAGAGCTCAACATATAACATAGCGCAGAAGGTCACATGCAGTCCATATGAGATTCCAACATGACATTTAGAGAGTTTTCAGATGTTGGCCACCCTTTTGAAGCCGAAGGCAGGGCGTCCGTAGAAAGGAGTGACTGGAGGTTTGGGTTACTGCACTCGGCATCCGTCAGTTTTTCAGTGTTGTCCTCCCAATTAATATGGAATCTTGTGACTCTGGGATTAGATGCCAAAATATTCCTCTGGAGCTAGAAAGCAGAAAGATTAATGTTTTAGAAGATGTAGATTCATAAGGGAAGACTTCCTTTTGTATTAGATGATGTGCACAATATAAATCAGGAAAGAAAGGTCAAGGTTGAGAAAAATTATATAGCTGTTTAAACGTCAAAAGGCAGACTATTCAAAACAGGCTTATTCTTATTCCTCTACATTCTGCTCCTCGATAAAATAGCAATCAACTGGTACAAATGTGGGTAGCAGAGAAACAACCCTCTCTTTTGCTCTAAAGACAATGCCAACTGCCCCTCCCCCTTTGTTTCCCTTATGTTTTCACTAAAGGTTAAATTTGTGGTTCAGATCTACAAAAATAAACAGGTTAACATTTTTTCCCCAGTAGGAATTCATACTCCCTGTTCAATTAATGATGAAAGAACTTCATGAACACACTGGGTAGTTAAGTGAGAATGTCACATAATCCCCATTTGTGGGACCTCTTGTAAGTTTCCCCACTGACATTGCTTGTAGGAAGCTGGCAAAGGCGGCCACTAACGGCGATCATGTGATCTTGGGATCACAAGATCTTGGAGTCGTTGCAAGGACCAGAACTTCAAGGACTGGTCATAAGTACCATCTGTTCAATGCGACACTAAGTTCAAACAATTGCTGAACTAGCGGTCACTAAGGGAGGATTACCTGTAGCTGTTACATTATATAATACTAAATAGTACATTCAATACACTCTTCCTTTCAATAAAGGTAACAAATAGAGTTGGGACATTTTTGTTCTGCAAAGTGAAATACTAAATTTACAGCAAAGCCTAGGTAAAAGGAGGACATTTTTATGAACTGCCTGGAGTGAAGAAACAAAAAAATCCTCCCAAAATGAAGCCCCTTTAACCCTACTCAGAAATCATATGGCCAGGCTTAGAACCTGCTCCATTATGATGCTTTCTGCTATAAACTGTTAATAAGCAGCATCTATCACTAGGCTAAGGGCATGTTTACTCTACAAAGGAACATATGTATATTTACATGCATTCCTAGACTAACTCACAAGTTGATTTATGTTCTAGGGATGTCTAGCTCACATTTAAATTTAACCATCATAACTTTGAGACATTAAGGTCATTAAACTGAGGTCTCCCAATACACTAAAGATGAAGTAATGAGATTTCTCTGAGCATATATGCTCAAATTTGTGATTTATGAATAGAATTAAGATTCTAAATCCATTTGCCACAAATCCATCCTTGTTGGTTTAGAGTACAAGTGCACAGAGCAAAAAAAAAAAGTGCTTTCTTCCACACATAGAACAAATACAGTGGGCCACATAGGTCTCCTTGCAGGAACCCAGAAGGTTGATTTGGGTTTCCCCTAAAACAAATCTGGAAGAGTTTTAAAGAGCAGATAAGGCACGTCTGATGCTACTTGTTCCCCTCTCTTCATCTCCTAGCTGCGCAACAGCTTCATTCCCTTTACGTTCTCTTTCAATTACTCTGCACCAAGGCACTTTCCCTCTCGTTATGGGCGCTTCTACTCTAAACCAACAAGGATGGATTTGTGGCAAATGGATTTAGAATCTTAATTTTAGTCCCTACCAGCACACGAGGCCCTCGCCCACCTTTGACAGCTGTACACCACCAGCCTGCCTTTTCTCTGCTGACTCTGGGTCCAAGCCCACAGTTCTGATACTGCTTGATGCTCACTGAATGATGAACGCTTAGGATGCTCAGTGCCCAGAACAGTTTGTAAGTCTCTAGTTTGGAGAAACACTTTCTCAAGTAGTTCTTTTTGCACAGTATAATGTAAGGAATGAGGGCCAAATTTTGGGGGAGGGGGCTATCCTCTCAGATCTACCAATATTTCCTCAGCCCATCCTGGAGGAATGACCGCAGAGGTACAAAATGCAGTATTATCACTAATAGATGACAAAAGCTGCTTAATGTTTACCTATTAACTGTGGCTTATTTTTAAGCAATGTTGATTAAATTCTATTTTAGTTTACTGTAGTTTTTAAAAATGGAGATTTGGATGGATTTACACAGTATATTATATCCTACCTTAGAAAAGTCTGGCTTTACTGGAGGGTTTTCCCTCAATTCTGTTTCAGTATATTCATTGTTTACATAATACCCAACTCTGATAAATTCTTGACCTCTGTAAGTGCAGGTGATTAAGACAACTGTTACACCTACAGCATCTGCATCAGGAATAAGTCCTGGATTAGGAGCATCTGCCTATAGTAAAAATAAAAGGGAACAGTATTAATCAAGTTACATAATTTAGATTTCAAACACTATCATTACTTCATTTTCTGGGGTCATATCATATTCCAAGTTAATTTTAAGACTTAGGTGTATTATTAGCCTTCTTTTACCTTAGATGTTTTGAATACCACCACCAAGTAAGCATATATACAGCAATAACCAGAGCATTTAATTAAGAAGTTACTTAATCCCTTATCTCAAAAGGCAACTTTTAAAATTAGATTGACTCCTCCAACTAAACTTCATATTCACAACACACACACACTTGAAGTGATACATCTCACTTCAGGCTTCAGACATACAACTAAAGTACATTATAAACAGGTTCCAGAACAATATATATCATAATATGGTTTACAGTGTTAGTTTTAAAATTATAAAGTTTAAAGTCTAGCTAATGGAAACTGGCAAATGTCATGTAAATGTTAGAAGATCATGCCCTCTTCACTTCACACTAAATATTTATCTTGAATGAACCTGATCAATTTATGTTGAAGTTTAAAAATATTTCTGACTCTTCCAGTTCCCTTCCACTCAAAAAGAGATGCTATGACATGCATTTTTAAATGGAAACTCATTCTCATTCAGCTCTTTTATAAAAGTACATTTAAAAGAAGTTTCCTTTTACTTCTGAAGTAGAAAATTTCTTCAGGAGCAAATACACTGCATTTAAAATTGTCTCCAATTTCTGCTAATTGATAGGAATGTACATTCACAGTTTTGAACAAAATCATACAAGAAAAAAATCTATTTTTATTGGCAATGAGGAGTAAAAGCAACATGAAGGATGGTGATAGAAGCATCTTGGGATTCATTTTTAAAGATATACCAGTATATATACTTAACTGATTTTGCAATGTGGTTTTTTTAGTTATATGTTAGAAAGATAACAAGTAATTTGTTCAACAAGCAACAGTTAAAACAAGCCCAACCACTACAAGATAAAATTAGATGCTCTTTTGCTAACTGTGCTCCCTATCTCTGCTTCCGTTAATCTGTAATCTGAGAAACTACCAGTAAAAAATAAGAGTCAATCAGAAATTTAGTCCAAAGTGGAATCAACTAACTCGGGGACTTAATGCCTTAAATAATTGTTGTAATTGTCTTTCTAAAAGTTGATTTCCAATGGTGGGATGCTGCAGAATTTAGAAATCTACCAAGAAGTGTTGCTTTTCTCTTCCAGCAGCAAAGTACCATAGTTCCTATTAAGAGCAGCACTTCTTAATAGGATCTTAAGGAGTAAAATTTTCTCCTGTCTGGCACTAGCCATGGTGCTAGACAATTGTAGAAAACCTGGATGGCCCTGATTCATTTGTGTTCTCCTTATATCTTGGCTACTTTTGCAACTACTTCTTCTCCTGCCTCTCAAGTTCAATAAATGAAGTGGCTCACTTAGAATCAGAGCAAGATCAAAGAAATAGGAGGTGAAACTTTGCCCACCATAGTTGTGGAAAAAAAATTTTTTTAACGGAATAACCCATTTTGAGAGATTTACCATTCTTCGACCTCTGGAGATCAGATCAAAGGATTATCTTAACAGAATAGAAATATTTAACAGAGTAAGAGTTGAAAGGAACCTTGGAGGTCTTCTAGTCCAACCTCCTACTCAAGCAGGAAATTCTATACCACTTCTGACAAATCTGTCTAATCTCCTCTTAAAAACCTCCAGTGTTGGTACACCCATAACTTCTGGGGACAAGTTGTTCCACTGATTGTTTTAACTGTCAGGAAATTTCTCCTAGATTGATTCTCTCCTTAATTTCCATCCATTGCTTCTTATCTTCAAATAAATGCTTTCCTCTAGGTTTGAACGTAATTAAGAATGTTACTTCAAGTAATTGATATTATTAAGCCTCAGTATAGGTTAGGCCACTTCATCCAAGGATCAGGAATTTGTTCTTTAAATGTGACTTATGAAAACATCCATTCTACTCCACTTATGGACTCTTCTGTTCTTCAGCAATTATTTTTCCCGTAGGTCACGTATTGTTCACAGGCACAAAAATGATTTAAATTAGACGTCAGGTAAAGATGGTTATCTAGCCTTGGCTTAAACTCTAAGTTTGGAAACTGTTTTAAATAAATGACAGCTCTGAATTTCAGTAACATTAAACCAATGAATTGGTGGCATTTGATCATGAAAAAATGATATGTATTATACTTTTACTCTGATATGTGTAAACTCAGTAAACATAAATATTCCTGCCTATTTACCCCCAAACAATTTAGAGGAGCAACTATTGTGTAGTATTTAAGAACTGGCTTACCTGAAATACAAACATGTGTCTTCCTGCAGGAACAGGGCCTACTAAAACTGAATCTAAAACTTGATCGTATTCCTCGCTTTCTGCTGAGCCCACATAAATTATTTTCCATTCCAAATCTACATTGGAGAAAAAGACTTTTAAATAAAACATTCAAAATTTTGGTTTTATTAAAAGCCCCCTCCTCCCACCCACCCCCAACAGTAACAAAACCCCTTCCAAGCCACCATCTTTTTGAACTTGAAAATAAAAATAAGAAATCCTAATCTTAAAACTTCGCTTCGATCAAATCAACCAAACGCTGTAGTGAGTGGCACTTACTGAAAATTTGTTGGGTGGGGTGGGTAATTGAAGTTTCAATTTCGATTTCAAATTACAGCACCATTTTCCAAAACCATCTCCTCCGCCCAACCGGGAAGGGAAAAAGGCAAGGCTCTTTGCTCGCCAGTTAAGTCCCAGTTTGCAAGGCTTGAATTGACCCGGTGATTTTATTTCGTTGCCGAGGAGAGCGAAAACTGGAATTGCTCCCGACCTGGCAAGATCCGATAACCGAAGCGCTCTTCCAAAAGATGAGCTTACGGAAGCAAAGTAGCGCCGCGGTTACTCCTGCCAGTACTTTCCACGCTTTGCAATCGCGGGTCCCTGGAGAGAACAGCAAACCGCGCTCAGGGGCATCCAAGCTCACCTACAGCTAGGCCATTGCTGGCGGAGCCTCGCCCTGCCTTGGTGCCCCGTTTCTGGGCTCGGCGCTTCTGCTCGGGCGGCAGGCGAGCGGGGCTCGCTTTAAAAGCCGCCCTCTCGCGTACGCGCCCGCTCACCACGGCGGCGGCGGCGGCGGCAACATGGCTGCTCCCAGCACCCGAGCAACTTCCCAGCAACTTGCGGCTTCCCTTTTTCTCGCGGGCGCTCGCGCCCGGCCCCGAACCGCGCGGCGGAGGGGGACACCCGAGCGCCGCCGGGTCGCCTCCTCCAGGCAGCCGGGCGGAACCCTTCTCCCTCCCCCGGGGAAAGACGCTCCCGCCGCCGAGGCCTTTGCAAAGTTTAAGCCTGGAAGCCCGAAAAAAAGGGGCTCGGCGGGGACTCACCTTCGGAGAGGTCCTCTATGCACTCGAAGGTGATTTCGAACTGGAAGGGGTTGTAGAATGGCGAAGGGTTGTCCAGCACCACGACGTTGTTCACCTGAACCTTTGCCATATTGGGCGGGCGGGCGGGGAGGGGAGGGGGAAGGAAGCGCGGGGAGAGGACCCGCAAACAATAGTCGGAGCGTGTTCCTCCTGCCGCCCGGGAAAGTGCAGGGGGCTCGCCTTGCGTGGGAGACGGACGCCGGCCAGGGATGGAGAGGCGAGTTAGGAAACTTCGCCGCTGGCTCTGCCTTCTGCTCTCGCCGCCTTTGGCGGAGGCATCGGCCAGGCGGGGGCCGGTGGGTGTCTGTCTCTCTCCTTTTTCCCACCCCGAGAGCGCTCCGCGCTGTTTTGCAGCTTTTGCTACTCCACCAAACTCCAGCCCATTCTCCTCGGTTAACTGGCAGCGCGGGCCCGGATTGGCTACGGGCGGAGCCGTGACCCTCCTCCCGCTGCCGAGGTTTCCCTGAGAGAGCAAGAAGGGCTCCGTGGCTGGAGCGGAATGATGAAGCTTCGCTGGCGCTCCACCTGCCGGGCTCGGCGCCGGCTTTCGCGGCGGAAGCGCCCGCGGGACTTCGCCGGAGGGAAGGGGGCGTGAGCTCCAGGCCCGGCCGGGGATGCCTGCCGCCTCAAGGCGAGAACTCTCGCTCCTTTCCGCTCCCCCCCTCCCCCCTGCCTCTTATTTTGCGTAAAAAGTGGCTCGGTTTTAATTGAGAGGCTTGGTTGGTAGTTAGTAAAGCAGCGTTTTCCATCCTAGTGCAGGGGACGTGAAAGTGATGGATTGCAATAAAAAGAATACAAGGTAGTCCCCGACTTACAACAATTCACTTAGTGACCGTTTGAAGTTTTTTTTTTTTAAGTGACTTACGACCGTTTTTCACACTTATGACCGTTGCAGCATTCCCACGGTCACGCGATTTACATTTGGGTGCATGAACAACTGACTCGTATTTATGACGGTCGCAGTGTCTTGGGGTCATGTGATCACCTTTTGCTACTTTCGGACAAGCAAAGTCAATGGGGAAACCAGATTCATTTAACAACCATGTTACTAATTTAACAACTGTGATTCACTTAACAAACGTGACAAGAAACGTTGTAAAATGGAGCAAAACTCACAACAAATTTCTCACTTAATAGCATAAATTTTGAGCTCAATTGCAGTCGTAAGCTGAGGGCTACCTGTACGTGTGTGTGTGTACACGTACATACATGTATAGATGTACACTGAGTGATATTGTCTAGTGGCTAGTTCATATTAGCAACTAGGCGACCTCGTTAGCTTAAGCCTGTTTTAGCTGAGGAATTCTGGGAGTTGAAGTCCACATGTTTTAAAGGGGCTGAGTTTGAGAAACAGTGGCTTAAACCAAAACCTGGCCTTGGTTCAAGAAGCTCTTTATTTTGCTGCTTATCTATTGAGAGTGTGGTGAGGTGGAGAGTGGCTGTTTCTTAGGGCATTCTTGTCACAAACCCACCTAGGTAGAGCAAATGATCACAAGTGTGAGCTAGACAAATTCTGCAAGTGCACTTGCATCAGTTGTCGGGATGCAACTATGTAATGTCATTTGCATGATGTTGCATATATATATATATCCTGTTTGGGCCTAGTTGTTTGCTATAGATGCCAGTGATGCTAATAAACTTTGAAGAAACAATGAAGTAAGTACCCAGCTAGCGTGTTGTCCTTTCTTATTGGGATTGTCAGTTGCCAGTGGAGAGAATATTTAATATTCCATCCTGTCTCATGTTGTATCAATGGGATGCAGTGTTGGCAATGTGTTGGTGACCCTGGGCTCCATTTCCTTTTCTCACCAGCTTTTAGACAGAGAGTCAAAATCCTGAAACACTGATTGATATGGGCAAGTCTAGCAGTGGATTAAAAAACCACACTGAAATTCAGGCAAGCTGTAATTGGAAACATGTTTGGAATTAGACTTCAGCCTCTGATAGATGCATTGCGTTTTTTGAAGGCTTGAGTTAATCTTTAATGCTGCTTCTGGATCAATGGTTCTCCGTGTATGTGACATCATAACCAAGAATGCTTTTTTCCAGCTTAGAATGTTTTTCTAGCTGTAGCCTTTCTTTCATAACCCAATGCATAGGATTGATGGCTTGGTCTCATTTCAGACTGTTGCAGTAAACTTCATTGTGATGCTGCCTTTCAGAAACATCCAGAAATTGTAATTATTTCAGAATTCTAGTGATCTGTCATTGATTGCTCCTAGCCATTGAATTGCACCAGTACTGTGTAGATCAAAAGCCATTCTGGTTTATACATTTCTGGAGAACATCTTTGTGCTGTGGCTTGTGGCTTTAAATTAACAGTTTTTTTTCTGATAGCATCGTTCCATTGTTAGGAATGAATCTTGGTCTTACTAGCGTGGCTGAGTTTTGAGTTTCCTTTTGCCCCAAAGCAAACCTATAAGTATATATTTAAGCATAGTAAAGTTACAGCAGATTAATATTTTCAATTTTTTAGCCTTTTTCAGCTTGGGTGCACACCAGCTACAAATAGTTCAACTCCCAAAATTCTCAGCAGTTTGCCATGCTGGCTGTCAAATTCTAGAAGATGAAGTCTGCAGATCTGGAGGAATGCTGAAATGGGGAAATAGTGTTTCTTCAGTACAATATTGGAAATATAATACAATTTTACCTCTATAGCAAAACAAATATAACAGCACTAAAACTGCACTTTTCAATCAGCAGACTGAAAAACCAATTGCCAGAACAGCGTGAATATGAAAATATTTTTTTCTGTTCTAGTTAAAATCAAATGTTAGTCCCCTTTAAAAAATGAAAGTATATTATTTTCCATATGACGAACTGTAAAAGTGGTGATAGTTTGCATGTGATGAACTATTAATAATATATTTAAAAAGAAGTAGGACCTTCTAATACCAGAAGGGTGGCTTCATGTTTGAAATGGTAAATATACAAAATAAATACTGTAATTTTGTTTTAATTTGTCTTGCGTGTATTTCAAGAAAATTCTCTAATTATTTTTAAAAAATGCATATGTGATTACCTTTATTATAGTCTTTTTAGTTGTGATCTGCTTAAAAATGCAGAATTGCATTGCAGGACCAGTGAGAAAGTTCCTTGATTAACAGTGCAGATGTCAATAGTGTCAAATTTGTGTTCACCTAAAATTAGTAAAGCTTTTATGTTCCTATGATTTAAGCACAGGCTTTGGAAAGTCACAATGAGATGACACTCAGAGCAAGAGTACTTTCAAAGGTGCTTTTTCAGAGGCAATTGGACTTTCTTGTTTTTCTTTGAAGACTTTTCACTTCTCATCCAAGAAGCTTCTTCAGCTCTGACTGAATGGGGAGGAATGGAAGGATTTATACTCCTTGCAGCTGGTCATTTGCATTCTTTTAGAACGAGGGTGTCAAACTCGCGGCCCGGGGCCAGATGAGTCATGCGCTGGCCACGCCCACCCTCGGTTTAGTGAAGGGCGAAAAGTTGTGATACATCACGTGATGACAATGTGTCGTCACGAGTTTGACACCCCTGTTTTAGAGAGTTGTTGAAGCCACTTGGAGGTTTATCTGTGTCCTCAGGGTCACCTGAGTGGTGCAAATGGGCGTGGAGCTGCCTTGGAACTGTTGAAAGGACTGTGTTGCAGGCCGGAGATAGGTGATGTCATATTCCTCCCCCTCTGTTGAGAGAGGGCTGTTCAATTTTGACATAGATGGCCTCTTTTGAACATCCCTTTCTCAACAGAGGGAGAGAGATACGACATCATCTATCTCCGGTCTTCAAAGTAAAACCACAAAGTCCAGTTGCCTCTTGAAAAAGGTTGTCCTCTAGGACAACCATGACCTGGATGACAGAATCTCCATAGACACTTTTTAAAATAGCTGCTTGTAGTACTACTAAGCTTTTACAGGGAAGATTTTGTTCTCAAGGTTTGACTGTAACTGCTGTGAAAGACTCTGGAGAATGGAATTTGGAGGCTGGTGCACTGGTCCTGGCCGATGGAGGCCTCTGCTGCATAGATGAATTTAACAGCATTAAGGAACATGACAGGACAAGCATCCATGAGGCCATGGAGCAGCAAACCATCAGTGTTGCCAAGGCTGGGTGAGTATGTTTAAAATGTTAAGATTGCAGCTGTGCTATTTTTAAAACTTATTGATCCTTGTACTAATGTTGTAGGATTGCCCGTGTGATGAAGTGGTTTGAGGGTACAAAATAAGCCTGAAAGATCCAGACTCAGCTCCCCCATTTAATTATGAAGCTTTTTGGATAAGCCAGCTTCAGTCCATATCTGTCCATCTCACCAGCCTCACAGAGGATAAAATAGGGACAGGATGAAAGAAGAAACATGCCTTGGAGGAATGGTGGACTAAATGAAACAAACAAAATGTTAAAAAGATATGGTATTTATGCAGTTACTTATCAAGTACATTTAAATTACATTAAAGTAACCCAAATGTCTTTACAATCCCCAAGGCACATCACAACTTTTGCACACCCTTAGTTTGGAAATTGAAAATTGAAAAATTCGACACACCCTGTGAAGTAATTAAACATTTTCAATTTTACTACTGAGATCAAAGACAACACAATTTAACTTCATTTTTTTAAAAAGTGTGTTCTATAAGGATGTTACACATTATGACCCATCTAGGTGGGTTGTATAGGGATGTTATAGATTGCAACCCAGCCCATTCAAAAATAGCACAGAGATTACAGTGGGCACTCTTCAGCTCCAAAGCTCTTTCACAGCCCCTAATATCTTGAGTGTATTACTGCATTTTAACATCCTTCCAACATTTTTCAAAATTGCCAGGTGAAGAAGCAGCAGCTTTTGATTAGCTATTAGCTTTCATTTTTTTCTTATCTCCTGTTTGAGATTACCACAATGAATTGTTAAAATTTGCAGCAGAGCTTTCTGGATACATATAAAAGCTGGATGCATGAGAAAATAATGCACTTTGGTTTTATGTTTACATCACCCTTGTACCAATGTAAGTCTGATCATAAACATGGACTTGAAATAACCATTACTGGATACTATTTTCAGCAAAAGTGGAAACCCATTTTAAGTCAGGAGCGCAATGAAACTTGTTTGGTGCTACCAATGGAATTTTAGAACCTTTTTTCCATTCCAAGTGTGTGTTCCGGAGTTCCAAATTTTCCCTTCCATATTTAGCAATCTTTATGGCATTAGGCAAAGGGGTCAACTCTCATTTCCTTTTTGAATCTCTGTTGATACTGGCTTCAAGTCAAAATGCTTTTCCCATGTTGCGTACTGTTACAAATATGAAAGCTAAGATGATTGGTGCTGTATTTGTTCCCATTCAATATGTGAGGTAAGATGGCACCAACTAGAAATAGATCAAACCTAACTCAGATTTAGAACAGCTGCCTGGCTGCCTGCAACAAGGGGTATGCTATGACTACCAGGAGAAAAAATATCCTTCTGGCTCTTTGAAAACAAATCTGGGGTCAAGGTCAAACAAATTAAGGAAGGCAAAAGCGTACTGTATTCAAGAGCTGTCATAGAAACTCTTAGTACAAGTCAGACTGTTCGTTGATTCTTTGAGAATATGCACAATAATTTAAGAGGCGTATGTATTTACATTGCATCAAATAAGAATACTGTAGCTGTATTTATTAGTGGCATATATCAGTGGAAAGGAAAGTTTGGATGTGAGTCATAGTTTTTCAAGTGTCAGGATAATCTGGTTTGGATTAAACAAAGAGGGTCTCCTGGGAAGATTACATGGTGAGGCTGGTCAGGGAATATCTATGTAGATTGAAGCAAATCAAGAGAATTCAATTAATTGTGATTGGGACCTGACAAAATTTAGAGTTCAAATTCAGTATTAGTTTTCCAGATAGTTCATTCTTGTTCTTGCTTTAAAAAAAACTGTTTTATTAATTAGATCAGAAAGTGTTTGGCAACCCAACACCATTTTGAAATGTGTAGTGTTGTTGCTTCTAGTCAAGGTAGGATTGTTGTCGTCCATCACCTATATGTTTGGCTTGCCAAACCCATGCAAATTGTATAATCCGCAAGCCGTTTCCAGGGAGTTGTATTATCATCCAAATTGTTCTGTTCACATGAAATAAATGGAAAGTTTTGGGATCCCTTAATGAAGAATGAAATTAGAATGAAAGATGTTCTATCAGTACATCTGTAATAAATCATTTCTAAAAGAGTTCCGTTCTATTTAATACTAATGCCATCCTCTTTTTCTTTCAGCTTGGTGTGCAAACTGAATACAAGGACCACAATTTTGGCAGCAACCAATCCAAAGGGCCAATATGACACTAATGAATCCATCTCTGTCAACATAGCCCTTGGAAGCCCTCTTCTTAGCAGGTTTGATCTTGTCTTGGTATTGTTGGATACAAAAAATGAAGAATGGGATCACATAATTTCATCCTTCATTCTGGAAAATAAAGGTAACATTTTACATTACTTTTTATGGAATTATGTGAATCAGTTTGTCACTGATATAAAGTTTTATACACAAAGATTTCCCTTGCCTATGTGAATTCACTTTGTGTAAAGTCACCATTGTGAATTTGTCTAAAAATTCATGTTATACAAAAAGAAAAAAATAAATCAGTGTTATGTTATTGTGCCAACAATTTCTGGAAATATGCAAGACTTCTTTCCATTAAAATTGCTTGAACATTTCCCTACCAAAACTTATTTCTACTTTATTCACACATTTACTAACATGTTGTGTTATGCTGTTGTTCTAGCTGTGCATCCTGGCTTCCACTTATTTTCATATTGGTAATGTATTATTTACTGAGTGCTCAAAATGGCTATCAACATTTTGCCCAATCTCCTTACACAAAATGAAAAGAAAGACCTCCCCAACACTAAAACTTGGACTTATTATGCGTAACATACACTAAGCTGATGAAAGATTATCAGTTATAGGTCAAGCTTTTAATCAGGGTGATGCTACTGTGTGCAACAGAGCAAAGAATGCTAATAAAATGTTTCCTTTTATATTTGATACTATTATACTGTAAATTATTTCCCATAAACTAGTGAGCTCTATATGAGAGAGAGAGAGAGAGAGACTAAATACAACAATAAATATATGTTTAGCATTTAGTGTTTATTTTTAAACGTTCACTTGTTTTCTTTTTCCCTCTCCTTTTTTAAATTCTGTTTGGGGGGTTGTAGGAAAAATGTTTATTATTTCATTATTTCTTTCACCATTTTAATTTTGTATTGTCACATTCTGTTTATTTTTTTGTATTCTTACTATAAAATATAATGAAATAGGTAATAAAAAAATAGCAACAATGGTGCATTGGAATATCTGGAAGAAATACCATTTGCCTGCAAGCAAGAACTGGTAGGATCACAAAATGGACAAGTAATAGGAAATAAAGAAGCTAAACTGCTCTGGGACTTTAGAATTCAAATAGAGAAGCATCTGCCACGTAATACCCCATCCTTAACTATTGTTGCTAAGAAAGGCAGAAAACATTTGAATGGTGGGCTTCGCATGCCTGGAGACAACAGAACAGAAAGAATTGGAAAAAAATCACAAAATACAAAGACCTGCAAATTGCAGAATGGCTGTGGAAAAGAATGCAAAGATAGCACAAATTGTAATAGGCATCTTGGGTGCAATCCCAAAACATCTGGAGCACCACTACAACACCATCAGCAGTAACAAAAATCATCATCAGTCAATTACAAAAGACAGTTTTACTTGGAACTGCTTATATTCTGCGACGATACGTTTAATAGTATTATACAATATTTCCCTATCTTATGTCCTTGGGAAGGACTCAATAAGTGGAAACAAATGCCAAATCCAGTCTAAATATTTGGCTGACTGTGTGACCAATAATAATATAAATAGCATGGGACCGTTGCAAAGTGGATTACAATAGCCAAGGTGACTTGTTATGCTAAGCAATATTTTTTTTCAAGTTTTCAAATAATAGGGTTTTGACACTGGTGTGTGAATCCTGCGTTGTCATTCATAAACTATATATAGGACTTAGTGATAGGTATGAACCCAGCCAATGCGGCTCATAGAGTGAGCCACAATTAAGTCAGCGGAGGCATAGGAATGGGTCACAGTTCGACCAGTAAGATAAACTTAACCGCCCAAGCATATTACATTGAATAGAGAAATTCAGGTTTATGAAACATGGTTACTAAACACTGATTAGGTTTTGGATTGCTCAGAAAACCACTTCTGTGAGACTAAGCCTAGAACACCCTTTTTTTTTCAACGCTGTCATGCATATAGTATTGTTGTTGTTGCTTTATTATTTAATTCTTTTTTCAGACTGCCCAAGCACATCTGAAAATCTGTGGTCTATGGAAAAAATGAAAACTTACTTCTGCCTTATCAAGAATCTCCAGCCAAAACTGACTGATGAAAGCCACCTGATCCTTGTCCGCTACTATCAGATGCAGCGACAGAGCGACTGCCGGAACGCAGCCCGAACCACCATCCGCTTATTAGAGAGCTTGATCCGGCTCGCTGAAGGTGAAACCTCTTTCTTCCCCACTTGCTTTTCCAATAGCTGTATTCCACATAATTGATTAACAAACACATATTAAAGAAATGTTGCAGTCAATATTTTACCCAGTTCGATAGATTTGACTTCTAAAGTCAAATGCTATTGTCTACCTCCAGAAGCCACCAAAATAGCTTTCTTTGTTTTGACGCTGTGTTTCATGGGCCAAGAGGTCAAAAGATTCTTGCCCTATACAAATAGCTGATAAATGTAAAGTTTCTTCATGCATGCAAAATATGATCCAGGCAGAAATCTCCAGCTTACTCGTGAGTGAGCTGATATTACACTTTGTACTTCGTTTATTATGTTTTGTACTTCGTTTATCACAGAAGCACTCCATGAGCAGTTATATGTGTGTGTCTGTGTGTGTGTAAGATTTTTTTTATTAAAAGAAGATTTCACATAAGATTAAAAACTACAGAAGCATAAAAAGAAAAGTAGAAAAAAGATATATTAGTAGGATAAAAGAAAAAGTGAAGGACAAGAAAAGAGAAGGAAAAAGGAAAATACTGTGAGCAGCTTTCAATGTTCTACATTGAAAGACATTTGGTCACATGTATTCAATGACCTTACATAAAGTCTTCTGCTTCTGGAATGGATTACCATACAGCAATTTGGAACAGAATAGTTACATGCATTTCCCCAGAATATAACTGAGGGATTCTCACTGTCAATCCTCAATTGTTATCAGTGACAAAATAGCTGTTATGTGCGCTTACATATAGTCTGAAATAATCCTAGCTTAGAAATTGTGGCTGATTTTTTTTCTTGAAAGTTGTAAGCAATTAGGGATATTAATAATTCCAACTTGCTTAAATTTATAAAATATAAAATAACAGAGTTGGAAGGGACCTGGGAGGTGTTCTAGTCCAACCCCCTGCTGAAGCTGGAGACCCTATACCATACTGGACGAATGACTGTCCAATCTTAAAAACTTCCAGTGATGGAGCACCACAACTGCTGAGGCAAGCTCTTCCACTGATTAATTGTTCTCACTGACAGGAAATTTCTCCTTAATTCTAGGTTGCATCTCTCTTTGTTAAGATTCCATCCGTTACTCATTGTCTTGGTTGGTGGGTAGTTCTCATTGGGAAATATAGAAGGAGAAAATGTTGTTAGACCATCTGGAGCTCCTGTTCAAAAGACAGGATATAGCAATAGCACTTAGACTTATATACCGCTTCACAGTGCTTTATAGTCCTCTCTAAGTGGTTTACAGCATATTGCCCTCTCTAAGTGGTTTAAAGCATATTGCCCCCATTAATCTGGGTCCTCATTTTACTGACCTTGGAAGGATGGAAGGCTGAGTCAACCTTGAGCCAGTGAGGATTGAACTGCTGGCAGCGAGCTGAATCAGCTTGCAATACTGTATTCTAACCACTGCGCCACCATGACTCTTTTTTTCATCTATTGTGGACTCAGACGTTTTGAGGTATATTAAAAGATGTGTACGTGAAATAGAGATGCTTGTGATAAGTAGGAAGATGATTCTAATAGGTAGAAAAATAAAGTGACAGATATGTATGTGTTAGATATGTATGTTTATTTATGATACACCCCATTTTGAAACCTTACATGCACAGCAAAAGACAAACTAACAGAAATTAAACAAAATAAAACGGGATAACAGAACAATTACAAAGGAGAAGAAGATTTTAACTACATCAGTAAGTTGCCCTTTCATTGATCACTTAACTCTAAAAAGCAGCTGAAACAGCTGTGCAGTATTAAATACCTGTGACTAAATTAAGCTAGTAAATACATTCCAGGTAGATTAAATTAGATAAAATAGGCTAGAGGTATATATAGGCATTGGGTGTTCCTGATAAAACTTAGGTGTATGTGCATTTAGTTTATTCCATGTAACAATGTACTCATTAACTTTTTATAGATTTTCTTTAAAACCTGTTTTTCAGCACATGCTCGATTGATGTTCAGGGAAATTGTAACTGTGGAAGATGCAGTAACTGTGGTTTCAGTGATGGAATCCTCCATGCACGTAAGTTTGCATATATACTATAGGTAACAAAGCAATTATAATATAAGGGACCACAAACTGTAGGCACATATTTTGTTTTTTTGTTTTTTTAAATCCATGTTCTCCACTTTCCAGATCTTGTCACTTTGCATAAAAGTCCATTCCTGTTCGTAGTCAAGTTATGGAAATCGGAATGGGTCACATCCATGTACCTTGACAATAATTTTTTCTGCATACACAGTATTGTTCTGTTTTAAATGACTCTTCAAGACATTACTGTGTGATATTTATATAATATGAGTACTATTTGTGGCAAGCCAAAGCAATGACCTTGGAGAAGCAAGGTAGAGTTGAAAACATATTTAAGCCCAGGATACAGAGAAAGCATGAGCCGATAAGTCTCATTCCTCCCAAATTCATTAGTGTCTGACCTTCAAGATTTTGTTTCTATAGCCTACATCAACATAGTTTCAGCTAGAACTGGAGAGCCTGCTTCTTGACATGCTCCACCTCGAAGGGATCACAGTGTGGCATGACATGTGCATGTATATTCTAGAAATGATATGAAAAAAAAAGGCCTTACGGAAGAGCATGTTCAGTTAATATGGCTCTGGAAAAGAAATTATGATTCATTTTAATATTTTAAATTTGACACTGCTGATAAATCCAAAACTCAACAGGTTTTTCTACATAAAAGAGATCGTGGGGCCTTAATCTGTCCTGCGTACATCTTTTATCAAAAACTACAGATAGTCCTCAACTTACAACCACAATTAAGCCCCAAATCTCTGTTGTTAAGCAAAACATTTGTTAAGTGAGTTTTTCCCCATTTTATGACATTTCTTGCCACAATCATTGCAGTTGAATCATTGCAGTTGATAAGTTAGTAACATGGTTGTTAAGTGAATCTGACTTCCCCATTGATTTTGCTTGTCAGAAGGTTGCAAAAGGGGATCACATGACCTCTGGGACACAGCAACCAACGGTCATAAGTATGAACCAGTTGCCAAGCATCTGAATTTTGATCACATGGCCGTGCGGATGCTGGAAAGGTCATAAGTGTGAAAAACAGTCATAAGTCACTCTTTTCAGTGCCGTAACTTTGAACGGTCACTAAATGAATCATTGTAAGTCAAGGACTACCTATAGATATGTGTTCAAGATGAGGAAAGTGGGTTGTTTCAAGCATGGGATAAGCCAACTTGTGGCAAAGTGTTCGGCTCAACTATGGTTTTGTAAACTGAAACCTAGAATGATTTGATTGTTCTGATATGGGGACAAAAGCTGGATGGGCAAGTACAGAAAAAACTAGTGCATACCAGCTTTTCTTTCCTCTCAGCAGCTCCTGCCATTAAACGTGATTTTTAGGTCTCAGGTTTTAATGAATTAAGAGCCTCAGTTTATGAAAATGTCCCTCTTCCCTCAAGATAACCAATTGTGTGCTATCCCATTTTATTCGGGAGTGGCCCATGTCTTCCAAAGGCTTCTCGGGAGCAGGACGAGAGATGGGAAGATTTGTTGATTAAAAGTCTATGGAGATTCTCAATCATCCAGGTCATGGTTGCTACAAAGATGCTTTTCAAAAGGCAACTGGACTTTCTTAGGTTTTTTTCCTTGAAAACTTCCTTTTTTTGATTACTTTATTTAAGATCGAAGCCAAAGGTTGTGAATATTTTCTAGACATTATGTAATGTTTCAAGGATGCAAACTCTTAAGGCTTTTTTGAATAAATAAATTTTCTCCATGCCTGCAAACTTTACCAAGTTTCTACCATGTTTAATTTAACAGAATAACAGAGTTGGAAGGCACCTTGGAGGTCTTCTAGTCCAACCCCCTGCTTAGCCAGGAAACGTTATACCCTTTCAGGCAAATACTTAATTTAAGAAGTTTTCACAGAAAACAGTTTTTGCATCACAATTCTTGTCTTGCTTTAGGGAGGTGCACTTCTTGGTGGTGCCAATGCGCTCCACACTTCCTTTCCTGAAAATCCGGTGGAACAATATAGAATGCAGTGTGAACTAATCTTGAAAAAGCTGGAGTTGCAACACCTTCTGCAGGAGGAATTAAGAAGGCTTGACAGGTGCAAAACATTTATATTTTATATTTTAGGGAGGAAAAACAGCTTTAAATCAGATTACATATCAGCTGCTATGACAATGTGTGATGTCATGAATATTAATATTTTCTTGTAAACCATAGTCTTGAAAGCATATGGATGAAAATAATGAACAATATAAGAGAGAATCGTTCTGTTATTTGTTTATTTATATGCAAAACCAATATCAATACCTAGAGTTGCAGTCCTAAACACATGACAGAAAAAACTCCATTTATTCCTGCATAAATAAACACAGAATTCTACTGCAGAAGAATGATTTGCTTGAATATTATTCACAGGTAGTCCTCAACTTATGACCGGTTGCTTAACAGCTGTTTGAAGTTACAAAGGATCTCCCCAGAGCTACTTATGACCCATTTTTAAAGTTACAATAGCCACACCCCCACAAAGTCACATGATTGCATTTGGGACACTTGGCAACCAGATTATTTTTATGGCTGTTTTTAGTATTCTGCAGTCATGTGAACACCCATTGGGGAAAATGGATTCATTTAACAACCACAGCGTTTGCTTAACGGTTACAGCAGTCACTTAACAACCACTACAAAAAATGTAAAAAATAAAAATAAAAATTGGGGGTCAGGTCATGTGACTTATGCAATGACTTACGACCATAGATCTGATCTCAATTACAGTCGTACGTCGAGGACTACCTATATTCACAAAAAGCAAATATTCTCGTCTGTTTTAACTAAAATTCCTAAAGTCATGTATTTACTAATGTTTGCACCCATAAAAAACATCACTTCTGTATTTCAAAGCTTAAATGAAACTTATTTTTTTCAAAAAATATTTTCCTTTTAATTTTTTTAGGTTTTTACAGAACGGAAATTTAAGCCCGTCTCTGCAGTGCAAAGGAGTATCTTTAAGTAACGACACATTTGGGGAATTAGAGCAAAGGATTCATTCCCAACATTCAGAAAAAGAAGACAATAATAATCAGTTACAACCTTTGTCAGCCAAAATAAGTTCTGATGCTG
The DNA here is from genome assembly GCA_032468155.1 of Oxyrhabdium leporinum. NCBI lineage: Eukaryota > Metazoa > Chordata > Lepidosauria > Squamata > Cyclocoridae > Oxyrhabdium > Oxyrhabdium leporinum. The sequence goes on along the minus strand of JANHFL010009238.1, from coordinate 7,050 downwards.
ATATGCATCTGGGATTCCCAACCAGACAAGTATCTAATGATGCCCAAGTAAGAGAAAAATCGAAGAGTGATAACACCTTGAATTGGTTTGATAGTATAGCAGAAGATAACATGAAAAGTGAGAAGGTCACTTGTAATTTTCCAGTTCTAGTAACATCTCAGGACAATCCGGCTTTGGAAGCAACGAATAGTAGATCTTCTAAAAAGACCGACTGTTTAAGAGAAGCTGAACAAACCAAGAAGAGGGAATCAATGACAAAAAAAGATCAGGGGGACTCTTGTATACAGAGTATTTTTGCCCTTGAGAGGATACAAAAGCCTATAAATTCCCCTTCGGGGGCAATCCATAAAGATTCAGATGCTACACCTCGCACACCTAGTTCAGTCATTACTCAAAGGGCCTCTAAGAAGTGGCGGAAGAGAAATATTGAAAGCATCCAAAGATTTTGTACAAATACAGCAGATTCCAAGACTGAGGATAATCAACCTTCATTATCTTCTCATTCTGCAAGTATCCCAGATTGTCCTGAAAAAGATACTGGGGCTTCTCTGTGTCGCAATGTGCCTTCAAGGCATTTGATATCAACAACTTTAAATCGGAAGCGAAATAGAGACCAAACCAACAAAGTAAGAAATTGCAATGAACCTGGGGTCCCTGAGAACTCAGAAGCTGCCCCTGCTAAGTTGGCTAAATTTTCCTTTCAACGCAAGCCTAAGCTTGCTCTGTCTCCTGAAACTAAGGAACATCCCACATTACAGGAGACTATTTACAACCCTGACCTTTTTACCCGAAGTACATCAAAAGGAGAAAATCTGAGGGAAGAAGAAGATCCTGATAAACATCAGGAAAGCTACAGTCTTAACACAGGAAATACGGCCAAGGAGAAACAAGCCTGTAAAAACAGGAAAGAGGAAGGCAAGCCAAAGCCAACGCCAACTAAAGCCACAGCCATTTCTTTCACAAATACGTCAGGGGCAAGAATAGAAACATTGGACCATCAAGATTCAAGAAAAGTGTGCTCCAGCACTTTAGCAAAGCTAGCAAAGTTTGCCTTTACGCCATCAGACGAATCTCCAGTTTCCTTGAATATCACCACTAATGAAAAAGTGAGAGAAAGGCAGCCATTGAAGACTCAGGAAGATTGTGCAGAACCCACCCGGAAGTGCTTTGAATTAGGAAACGCTCACCGCATTCCAGGGAAATCATTGTTCTCGGTAATTGATCTGGACGATGCACTGTTAGACTTTGACTGGGATGAAGAGATTCAAAAATATGCTAAAACTTAAACTTCGCTGTCTGCTACCTTCTCAAAAATATATTGTGGTACTTTTATAAATGGTTTAATTTTTTATGTCGGACTAATGCTTCAAATAACAAGTAACCTAACAGACTTTTAAGAAATCGAATTGGGCTCTAAAAAGAGCATGCTTCATTGCAAAAATGTGATGCTATTGGAGTGCTCAAAGTAAAAGAAACTTAGTACTCTCCAACTCACCAGGTGCAGGCAACAGCCCTGAAAAATAAACCTCTCTCTTCCTGGATTTTCTCTTCATTGAGAACTAAATTTCTGCAGTATTAGGAAATCCGATAGTAGATTGGGAATATTTCTCTTTTTTTATATCTGTTTAAGCATATGTGTTTGATAGAGGACACACATCATGTCAAATTGTGTTATGATGTCATATTTTTGCATCATTTTGTGTCAACATAAACAATGTCACTTGTCTTCCTGTAGATATCCTGTGATATTAAGAGCTTTCCAATAATGAGCTTCAGATTTTCAGAGGACATTGTTCAGGGCCTAAGGTTTATGTGGACTAGAGTTTTTTTCCATGATCAGGACAGGAAATATATAAAACTACAGCCTTAAGGTAGTCAAGTCTACAGAACTAGTATGAATAAACAGATTGAAAAGCAACTATTTTATTTGGGTGTTTCCCTAAGATAAATCCATACACTATTCAATTAGCATATTTTGGTGAATTATGAGATGAAGAATCTCTAGTGAAGAAGCACATTAAGGCTTTTAAAGTTATTTTAGTTTTCTTCTTAGCATCCTATAGAAACGTGTGATTTCAATTATTTTGTATTCAAGCAAAATGAACTCCAAAATCCTTGAAAAGTGGGAGGGGCCCTCCCCTCTTTAATTCCTTTTGGCTTTACCATATATTTCTCTAGCTCCATTTCATAATGTGTACTGATCTATGACTTTAATTAGGTAACAGATAACATTTATTATATTTGGCTCAGGAAGGAACTTGAATTCCTTGTTCAATAGGACAGTTTAGCTGCTAAAGTTTGTAAGCCAATATAGCTATTAAAATGATTAATGTGGCAATTTACTTAAATTCATATGTATGATTATCATTGCTTTTCTTTAATAAAACACCTGTCCTCGGTTCAATTTTAGTGCCATTCTTTGCTTTACAGAGGATGAATAAAAATGCTCTGAGACTTCCCCTCCCTAATTAAAGAATCCAATGAAATTGTAGTAAATGTTTTTATTGTATATTGAACAAAATCATATATGACAGTATCTGCTTTTGCTTTCCTTGTATTGTCTTGGATCTAATCTGAAATTTCATATAGTTTTGTGAAATTTAATGTAGAAGACTCATTCATCTGTTGCTGATTTAGACACGTTGAGGTATCAGTGTGGTGGTCTCATTCTTAAAGCTCCTTGTCTATACAAGGTCTCGGACTACTTCATTCACAAAAAGAGAACATTTCAGGGTCACCCAAAAAGTTATAGTACTAATGGAATTAATAAAGCATCAAGCAAAACTCCCAAGTGATGTTGAAGAGTATTAGATATCCGAGAGAAAACATGTATTGATGAAAGTTGGGGTGTTAAATTTTTGTCATTTAATTCACTGATGCCATTAATAATAAATCTAACACATTATCCACTAATATTACAGCCAATATTAATGGAAACTAATAGTAGCTGTATAATATGAATTATGAAAACTTCCTGTTATTTTGGGGAATTGAGGAAATTCTGCTTCAAATGATGCTACTTTTTCTTTATGGGAATTTATGCAAGGAAGTTCTTACTTTTTTTTTTCTCCATTGATTTCTTCTGCCCTAGAATTTTGTTTACGTATATTTGTGTATGTTGGTGGAGATTTAAGTTGTAGTAAATACTTAATATTGATTTCTCGTCATTATTCAGCTTCTAATGGCAAGTTCTGTATCTTGAGATTATGAGAGGCTTCTTCACTCACTGGTTAAACATTCTCATGGTTCTCATCTCTTCTTTGCATTGGAGAGAAAGTTCTCATCAGACAGATTTTTCCTCAGTGTATGCAGAGCAGTCCACTTCCACTTCTACTAGTTACCTGCAATTAGAAATAGCGAGAGCAAGTCTTGGAAGTGTGGTGTCTCCATTTGCATAGGAGAACTGTAAGCCACCTTTAAGACTGGCAGCTGTACAAATGTTAAAAACAAACAAACAAACTTTTCAGCCTAGGTGTCTGGAGGAGAAGGGAAGGAAATGGCCAAGTGTATTGCAATGACATGATGCAAACTCTTCCCCCCCCCCCCCCAATGTCCTTGTGTGCAATTTTGCAATGCAAGTATAAGAGGGCAGGATGCATGTCGTGACTTACCTTGGTTTGACTTTTGGCATCATTGTGATTATGAACCAATTGCCCATGCTTCAAGATGTGCGCTGTGATCAGACTAGTATTACTTAGAAACACCCAGCACAATTATTTTTGGATTCATGGAAACAGCGGATGTCAGATTCACCAAATAGTGAAAGTAGAAAACAGCAGATGGGAGATTTACTAAGTAGTACGTAGAAAGAAGAGTGTATACTGTTGTATATACTCGGAAGGATATTGCCTTTGGTTGTCCTTTCACAGATTAGGGTTCTTCTATCCTAAAATAGCTGATTAATTGATTATAAGCAAGGATGCAGTTTATGAATCAGAATCACAGTATGTTAGTTCATCATAGTCATCCAATCTTTGCCAAGACTTCTTTTTTATCCATCTCTAGGCCATCTCAATAATATCCACTTAAATTGAGCACAAACTCCATTCCTTACTACACTGATTATGTTACCTAGGTAATGAAAGTCTGCAAGAAAACAACCAAACTCAGCACCAAGAACCCCTCATTTTAATCCTGATCAATAGATATTCTCCTTTATTGGCAATATTCACTTACTCAATCTTAAAACTGAAAGTAAAGTGAGGTTTTTGATGAGTTCAGTATCACATAATTTCTAAGGCCAATACAATGGATTCTGAAGCATGTTGCAGTTTGAAGAAAAAGAGAGGTCAGGTAAGTGAACTTTGGTTTTCAAACCATCTACAAAGGCCTTTTATGTCCTTGACTTATGCAAAATCAAAATAGGTTCCATTAGGCTTGAAATCTCTTACTCTCTGCATATTTTGCAAGACTTAATACAAGATTTAACATCCAAAGCACCGTAAATTCACACTGGTTTCCTTGAACTTTTTGTATTAAAGCCTTGTCACTTAGGATGGAACAGTGAAGCACACACAACTGCATCTATTGTATTTTTCAGAGACATTTTCTAACCACCAGGAGGTGCTCTAACTATTGCAGTAGACGTTGAACAGCTAAGTCTGACTTCATGTACTGTATTTCCCTGCTTCCTTTATCTCAAACTACCATCTTTAATATTCTTTTCTTAGGGCTCTATTCCATGTATACAGTGAACTGTTGCAAGAGTGTTATATTGTTTTTGTGGCAACATACCAGTAGTATCACAAAGTCCTGGAAGTGTGTGTGTGTGAGAGAGAGAGACAGACAGACAGACAGCATTTCAAAGATATCAAGACAACATATATGACATTTTCTTCTCCAACTTTTCACCACAATAGCTCTGGATTAGGTTAGGCAGAGTGAGGGGTCAAAGTGAGCTTCTGTGGGTGAAGTCGGAGTAGAAACTGGATCTTCCCAGTCCTAGACAACAACTTCAAGACAACAATGTACAGCAAAGAGCAATCAAATCCTGCTATTGGTTCACTTTGTTTGGATTGATGGAACATAGTCCAACGTATCTGGTGGTAACATGTTGAAGTAGCTTTCAAAATATATTCATTAACTAGATATGTAAAAGTGATGAAAAGAAGCTTACCCCTCCTCTGAGCATTACTCAAAATACAATTACAACATTCTCAAATATTTTCTTCCTCATTTTTTCTTTGTGCAACAACATAAAATACCCTTGGTAATAAAGATTATGCTGGAAGCTGATACTGAACTTTATAACAAAATAACCCCTTGTTTAAAAATTATTTATTTATTCATTTGAAAAATTGAATGGATCAAGCCTGGAGAACACCAAGTTGTAAGATATTGTCTTGAGCTCCTAAATGAAAGGTGAGATAATATATCAAATAAAATCTGCTAATAGCTACATATCAAGTACTTTATATGGTTGATGGGAAAATGGCTTCAGTGTTTTTACATGGGGTTTAGTTGATTTGGCAGCTGCAGACTAACTCTAAATTGTAATGGACAAGGTGCATTGTATCTGATCTTTTGTACTCCTGAAAAGAATGCTCATTCTTTACGCTAGATTTAATTATACCAGTAGTAAAAATGGATAGGTACAATTCTTCTACTCACATTACTTGGGGGCGATATCTGTCTTTTGTCTTCTGCATTTACTGCATTATGTGTGTTATAACTTTATTTGTCAGGGAGAGAAATGTGGAACAAGATGGGAATACCCAAAACACAGGCTTGAATTGCATTCAATCTAGTCAATACAATTTTTTTTATTCAGAACATAAGAAGGATCTAGGACTATGGGAGCTGCTGATAGCCAAATTGTACTGAGAAAGAAGGGGGAAAACATTCTTGTTTAAGCTTTGAGGTTGATTATAGAGGCCCTGCTCATAGGCCAACCTGAAGGGGGAATTAAACTTGACAGAGGAACCCTATTTTGTTCGTGACTTAGCCCGAATAATGCTTCAGATGGGCCATAAATCACTTCTATTTCACTTTTAATTAATGAAATAGATTAGGCTGCTCTTAAAGCCTCCTTTTTTAAGTTATAAAATAACATCTGGCTAAAGAGCAATAATCAAACATACTGCTTTCATGTACATTATAACATTCTTCTTATTTTAATATTGGTATTGATTTTTTTCAATTTTATCATATGTTATATGTTATACCTAAGAAATATATCTTCTGAAAAGCAACTTATTACTCTTCTCAGATGAATCATTCTGCTTAGCATTTGTCAGGTCTCTAGCAAATCCAGAATGAATCCTACAGTAGGGTTCCTACCTTCCTGATTAATGATTAAGCATTGGTTAATGGGCTTCTTGGAAGAGATTGAACATCCTCAAATGGAGAAAGCAGAACTGTTGGAAGGGATGAGGTCAAAAAACCCTAGATGCTGCCCACAAAAATCTAGTTAGCAACACATACTAAAAGGATGGGGCTTAATCACAATTGTGGCTAGGGGGTGGGAAGTCAGAAAGATATGAAGGAAAGGGCCTTCATATGGTGTCCCCATGTGTGGCTTTTGAAATAACTCTCGCTTTTTAAGAGACAAAAAAGGAATCCCACTTCCCTTCCCTTTCCTTCCATTCTTCAAGCAGTGTGGTTTTCCAGTTCTGTGTGCTTAATAAATATGCCTTGTCCTTCAGAGCAATGAATGTCTGCTAGCATTCACTAATAGCTGGTCTCAGCTCATACTCGACCTTCGAAACAGCTCTATTGCAGTGCACGAACATTACTCTTTTGAAATGGGACCTGATGCAATTTCCTTAGTTGGTGTTCTTGGAGCCCTCTACAATGGGCTAAGGAGCACATCTTTTAACAAGAATTCAACTCTACAGCAATTCTTTCACGGAACACTTTGAAGGACAAAAGATCTTCTTTCCAATCTCTGGAGATTTTCTCAAAGGAAGGGTGACATTAATCAATACTGACTTGGCTTGTGCTCATGTAAAACGATCCTGTGTGCCAAAGAGAAGGAACTGCTGAAGTAAGGAGCTTTCACCCGCATCTCCTCGCTTTCACCTCTCTGAGCAATTGGCACAGTTTTCCAAG
>JANHFL010009235.1:0-16065 GCA_032468155.1 Oxyrhabdium leporinum | reverse complement strand
TTTGAACCGCTAGATTGAATCAGCAGAAGTGGCCTGCAGTTCAACACTCTAACCACTGCGCCACCTAGGCTCAATCTACAATGAAGTAAAGTAAGCAGTGGAGTACCTGAAGGTTCCATTTTAGGCCAAGAACTCTTCAGTATCTTCATAAAGGGTTTAGATGGGGGGATAGAAGGGGAACCCATAAATTTGCAGGTGACCTCAACCTGGCGGGAGTAGCTAACACTCCAGAAGATAGGCTCAAGATCCAGAAGGATCTCGACAGACTTGAACACTGGATCGTATCTACTGGTGGGGAAAGTTAACACCTGAGAAAAACCAAATGCACAGGTATGAAATAGGCGATATCTGCTCAATACCAGTAACTCTGAGAGGGATCTAGGACAGCAGTAGCAAGAGCCCTTAGACTTACCGTCTATACCGCCCCACAGTGATTTTACGGCCCTCTCTAAGCGCTTTACAGAGTCAGCCTCTTGCCCCCGACAATCTGGGTCCTCATTTTACCCAACTTGGAAGGACGGAAGGCTGAGTCAATGTTGAGCCTGGTGAGATTGTAACTGACCAATTGCAGGCAGCCAGCAGGCAGCAGAAGTAGCCTGCAGTGCTGCGCTCTAACCACTGCGCCACTGCATTACATAACCAGTTAAATATGAGCCAGCAGTATGCCACAGCTGCCAAAAAAAGCTAACATGGTCCTAGGCTGCGCAGGGATGGAATCAAGATCATACGAAGTACCACTTTATAATGCCTTGGTAAGATGTCACTCGGAATATTGCATGCAGTTTTCTCACCACGGTATAAAAAATGTTGAGTGCAGAGAAGAGCAACAAAGACGATTAGGGGACTGGAGGCTGAAAGATATGAAGAAAAGTTGCAGGAATTGGGTATGTCTACTGTAGCAGAAAGAAGTCTAGGGGGGTGACATGATAGCAGTCTTCCAATATTTTAAGGATTGCCACAAAGAAGAGGGGGTCAACCTATTCCCCAAAGCACCTGAAGGCAAGGCAAGAAGCAACGGATGGAAACTAATCAAGGAAAGAATCAGCCTGGAACTAAGGAGACATTTCCTGACAGAACAATCGATCAGTGGAGTGGCTTGCTTTCCGAAATTCTCGGGTGCTTCATCTCTGGAATTTTTAAAGAAGAGATTGGACAGCCATTTGTCTGGAATGGTAGAAGGGTCTCCAACTCCAACCTTGTTGTTCTGTTCTGTTACATTCCCAGTTTCCAAACATTTCTGGAATTCTCACAGATGCCACTTGCCTTTGGAATTCAATTGTTTTACTGTTTTTCTTTGGTCCAGTTCCTCTCACAAATCTTCAAGATATTTGAACTGAATTTAAAATACTGAGACACACACAGTATATTTATTATTACTTAAAGATAAATGAGGGTAGTCTTTTGCATAGTCCAGACACCTTTATAGGGCATGATGAATTCGATTTTTGCATAGCATATTCCACCCAATTTGATATGAATTACATCAAATAACATGGACTGCAACATTACTCTTTTCTTTCCTGTTCTAAGTGCCAAAGCATTCTAAATAATAAGACCGAGAAGCCAATTCATGTCAAAGGCCAACCACAACTGCTGATCTTGACAGTCCCTGGAAAACATCTCAGTTCTTTTAGCATTGCTCTCATGAACGTTTACCAACCTTTGGGTCTTGATTTGATTAATTTACATACTCCATAAACAGAATTATTCTTGGCTTGGAGATCCTGAACTTGCATAACCTCAACAGACAACTCTTTGGTGTCATTAGAATAAGATTCTTCATTGACCCCGTCATGTCTAACCTCTTACTTGTGCACAAGGAAGAATTGCAGCAGCTGGCATTAAAACAAAGTGATTTATTAGCAAGTCTCCGTATGCATGTGTGTGTGTGTGTGTGTGTGCAGGCATGCCCTACAGCAAAGCACGGAGATAAGATCAGGTGCCTTCCTAACTGAAGGAGTGGCTAGACTGAAGCCCGCTGCCAGGTTGAGGGAAGGAGCATCTCCGTACATGAATACGAACCTGTGGATAAAAAATTGCCAGAAGGAAAACAAACAATGATCATCTGATGTCCTTACATTGCCAATCCAGTCCCAAACTGAGATCATAAAATCATAGAATATAAGGGTTGGGATGGCTTTAGAGAACACCTAGTCCAATCCTATGCTTAGTGCAGGAATCCATTACAGCATCCCCAACTGATGATCATCCACTCTCTCGTTAAACACCTCCCTCCGAAAAAAATCCAGCCCTTTCCGAGGCAGTCCTTTCCATTGTAGAACAAATTTTACTACATACTAGGAACTTCTTCCTGACACCTAGATGAGATTTGCTTCCTTATAAGCCATGCCATTCTGCACACCATATTCTCCTGTGGCTTGGTCAATGCGCACTTGCTGCTTTTATCCCATGGATACAGCTATCTCTCATTGAATTCTGAGTCATCTGTAAATTTAATTAGCACTCCCCCTGCCTCTTCATCCAAGGCATTAAGGAAACAGTAATAACAGGCCCCCCGTTATTCAATCTTGTAGGTCCCCATATCATCTGTTGATTAGGAGACGAGCTTGCAAGATTGGCCTCTTGCCCAAAGGAAGCTTTCACACCATGGCTTCAAAGAGCAAACCCAGAGGAGTAAGGATCTGGAGAGGCCTAATTTGTCGGTGCAAAGGTTAACTCATCCCAACCTGTTGATGCTTCTTCTTGAGGGAACCTGAATATTATTAGCATTTTTTTCCAGATGATCACAAAAGAACATGCTTTCCTTTTTGAACAGTCAAAAATATAATTGAAAACTGAAGGCATTTCTTAAAGAATGTGGCCAAAGAATTTGTTACATACATAAAAAGAATCTTATTCTTTCCCTCATACTAACAAAGAAAAAAAAAGTGATTTTTATTTATTCTTCTCTCTGACTCAAATGTTTTAAAAAACGATTTCATAAATCCAGTGGGCCAACCTAAAGTAAAACTTGGTTTTGTTCAGACAGGATGGATAGAAGAACTAAATCCAGAATTTTAAAGGATTCTTTACAAAGCCTGAGTAAGACCACACTTGGAATACTGCAGTTCTGGTCCTTACAATAGAAAAAAGATCTTGAGTCTCTGGAAAGAGTGCAGAGAAGAGCAACACAGATGATTAGAGGATTGGGATGTAAAATATATGAAGAATGGTTGTAGGAATTGGGTGTGTCTAGTCTAATGAAAAGGACTAGGGGAGACATGATAGCTCTGTTCCAATATTTGAGGGGCTCCTACAAAGACAAGGGGGGTCAAACTAAAGCACCAAAAGGCAGGACACGAAGCAATGGGCGGAAACTAACCAAAGAGAGAAGCAACCTAGAACTAAGGAGGAATTTCCTGACAGTGAGAACAATTAACCAGTGGAATGGCTTGCCTTCAGAAGTTGTGGGGGCTCCATCATCGGAAGCTTTCAAAAACAGACTGGACAACCATTTGTAGGGTCTCCTGCGAGAGCAGGGGTTTGGACTAGAAGACCTCAGAGGTCCCCTCCAACTCTATTATTATTCTATTTTATTCTTTTGATCCAAGATAACTCCTGCCCCCCCTGCTCATTGAATGTGTCTCTTTCCTTCTCTTTCCTCTCCCTTCTGTGCTCTAGAGGACACTCGGCCTGCTTTCATCGTGCCTAGGCCAGGAGGAACATACTTCTCCAATTATGCAGATTGCTCCACGGGAACATCTTGTTTTCACATTTTCACCCTAATTCCAAACTCTCCCAATATCTTTCTCAGTTCCTAAAGCAGGTAACATTTTCCTCCCAGATCTTCTGCTGATCTTTTCTCCACTTGCCAGGGGAGACCAGTAGACATCAAAGAGCTGTAGGAAATTTAAAAAACAACCCAGGAGGCAATGAAGGCAAACATCCCCCCAAATATTTCCTCCCTCCCTCCCCCCCCCCCACTTTTAAAAACAAATCTGGCTTTCAAACATCAGATTTTCTTCAAGTCTCACAGTTCAACCCATGGATATATTTCTCTATGTACCTGCAATCTACAGACACATCCAGAAGTGAATATTTCTGGCTGCCAAGAAAATCACACAGCAGATAAAAAGTTATCAATTCATAACATTTTATTTCTTTACTGGGTTAAACAGGAGCAGAGTAGTTCCCTGATCCAAAATACAACAGAACTGAAAGCATTACAGGTACAGAGACTATTGAAACACAGAGAGTAATAGGATAATAATAATAGTTTAATACAACTGAATTATAGCATGATTTTTATCATTTCCCCCCTCCTTTTTTGTTTGTTTGTTTTTTTTGTTTGTTTGTTTTTTTTGTCAAACCATCTTGGAAAACAAATGTAATAGGAACTAGTGCAAAAAAGTTCTAAACATGAAGCACAGTGTATAAAATGACCTAAGAAAAGTGCTCCCTCAAAGAGCACAGCCATTCTCTGATGACAGGAGAGGGAAAAAAGGGAGGACAGGGGGGCAGTGGGGGGAGGGGGGCTGGGAGGAGGAGGAGGAGGCTGGAGAGAGAGACACAAGGCCATGAGGGAACAAAAGAGTTTTAAGGTCGAGTTCAGCAACACCTCTTGTAGTTTTCCAACCATCTCAAGCGTGTTCAGCAAAGAGCCCCTTGCCATCTTAGCCCAGGGGTTCCTCTCTGTGGCAGAAGCAGACCGAGAATTCGTGCGGTCCACCTTGATCCCTTCCCTCTCTGGCCGGCTCCTCTTTGGGTGGCGTAGCCTCTTCCAAGGAGAAGGACCCTCAAGAGGGTCTTAATCATTGAAGGATAGCATGGAGAGGAGCTTTCCCCTGCTGGTCTCCACGTCTCCACCCCAATTCCACAGACCTGGCTTCCTGCCTGAAGAGCAAAAGCTCACAACGGAAAGGGCTCTTTCAGCCCAGGAGGCAGCAATGGCCGAAGGAAAAACAGGAATCGCCCCGGGTGTCAAATGAGATGTTAGAATGGGCTAGAAATTACGTCCAACCTCTGTGTACACCAAATCATTTTTATCAGGGTCACAAATGTCCAGGCAAAACTGATCCAATCTTTCACCTCCAACGTTAGTGCCTTTCTCCCGCAACCCACATTTTACTTGGCGATAGCTTCCCGTGAAGAGACTTTGCCGCTTGGTGGGACTTTCACTGCCATCGTGGCAGCTTGAAAAGGTCATGCCTTTCTTCCTGGATCATTTCTCTTCCTACCTGCTACTCTAACAGCCCAAAGTCCCAAAGGTGCTTTTTCCAAAGGCAGCTGGACTTCCTTGGTTCTGTCCTTGAAGATGTCTCATTTCTTGCCTAAGAAGCTCCTTCAGGTCTAAGGAAGCTTCTTGGCTGAGAAGCAAAACATCTTCAAGGACAAAGCCAAGGAAGTCCAGTTGCCTTTGGAAAAAGCACCTTTGGGACAACTATGACCTGGAGGACTGAGAATCTCCACAGACACCCACAGCCCAAAGTCTCTGACATTTGCACATCTGGGATATGTTATTATTTTGTACCGTGTAGCATTTGAAAACCAACCTGGCTGGATATCGGAGGCTTTGCCAAATCTGTCTTGAAAAGTAGCTTTCTGGCCACAAATAGAACAGAAGCGCATTTTCAGGTCTACCCTGAATTTTAAATACATACTTGAATTTCAAAACTTTTTTTTTAGAAAAGCAAAAAACAATGGCAGGGGGTGGGCTTTCATGATTATGGGGTCCCATCCTCTGAGTTAGGTGCATCACCCTCATTTAGTGCAGCTGGGGAGAAAAGCTGACCTTTTGATGTTATTCCTCCACCCACTTTCACTTTTAAGTATTTGCATATTGGGGGTCCTCCAGGAAGCAGATCCCAGAAGCTGCCTGTGCTTTGCTTGTTAGAGCCATTAACTATTGAAGCAACAGCTGTCTTTGGCGGGAATGCAAAGATGTGGCTACCTGGCAGGCTTAACCTTGCAAGCATGTGTAGAACCTGGATGTCTGTCTGGTCAGCGGCATGGACCCTGAATCTGGGAAGACGCGTTCAGGAACTTCTGAATTATGCTGGATTTTTGTGCTCTAGGAAGTAATACAGAAACAGGACAAAACCAGATGTGCAGAGTTAAGGGGAAAACCACAGAAGCCGCTAAAATCAGGGATTGTGGCATTAGAGCTTAAGGACTGGGCTGCCCATATCAGATATCTCAGGTGCTCGGACATCTTGGTCTCTTGATAGGTTTATGAAATGCCATCCTCCAAGAATGCAATGAAAACAGGTGGCTGTTTAAAAAACGGCACAGAGCAATCAAACGCGAGCTTTATGGAGACTGATGTGTTTGGTCTTGTGCAATGACTCAGTTAATGGCCACGTAATAAATAAGATTTCCAGATGCTGTCTGTAAATTCTACCTCAGATGCACGTCCCTCTCTATTCAAGAAAGGTCTTGTCTGATATATACTCAAATACGATTAGACTCTCCATTTTCGTCATTGTTCAAAGGCCGTAGCATTGCTAGTCCTTGCCTCCCCAAGGTTAACAAAATATTTGGAAAGGTAAACAAAATTGGAAGCTGTGAAGAGAATCATTTCCTAAGGGATCTTTAAGATGGAGAAAACATGTATTCGTGAAGGAAGTAGAAGGAATGGCTAATAGATCCTTTTGCTCAAACCCTTAAAACAGGGTCTCCTGAAGCTATCCTTACGTTATGCTGTAGAAAAAAGGGAAGTGGGAGGGAAAAGGTGCGAACTTCTCAGTAAATCTTTTCAACTCTCGTCTGAGAAAAACATTGTTCAGATCACATGGCAGAGACATACTGCGGCATAAAGGCTGAAAGAAATGTTTTGTTTCCTGACCATCCCCTATTTTTAACTTATTTTGAAAGCAAAATGAAACCTAGTTTTACAAATGCAATAAAAGAATCGATCTCTAACTCGTCTACATAAGCCCCAAATTTCTTGGCGCATGTCATCTGCAGTATTTTCCATATTGCTCTTTGCACACTTAGCACATAAAACAATAGGGCTGGAAGGGACCTTGGAGGTCTTCTAGTCCAACTCCCTGCTCAAGTAGGAGAGCCTATGCCACTCCAGACAAGCGGCTCTCCAGTCTCTTCTTGGAAAAACCTCCAGAGATGGAGCAGAGATGGAGCTTCTGGAGGTAAGTGGTTCCATGATTAACTGTTCTCGGTCAAGAAATTTCTGCTTATTTCTAGGTTGGATCTCTTTTTAATGATCTTCCACCCATCACTGCTTCTTCTGCCCTCAGATACTTTGGAGAGGAGGTTAAACTCCTTTTCTCTGTAGCAGGCCCTAAAGTACTGGAAGACCTATCACCTCTAGTCCTTCTCTTTGTTAAGAGTAGGCATACCTGGTACCTTCAATTGTCCATCATACGGTTTAGCTGCCACACCCCTTGCCATCTTTCTTGTTTTTCTAGACTCTCAGCATCTTTTTTTATATCACAGTGACCAGATCTGGGTGCATCTGATTAAAACATCTTATTTCTCAATTTGGTCTGACTAACCTTAGGAACGTTTCAAACTACAAAATACTTGTATTTGGAAAGTGTTTTGGAAGAATCTAAAACCTAATTATTTCTTAGGAACTTTGGAATTCAGAGTTAAAATATTGTATCTTGTGACAATTCATAATCTTTTTCGTGTTTTGTGGATACTTTGAATGTTTTAAAGAACGATAGGCGTCCAGTGCTTCTATGCCACTTAAAGAGTTTTAATATGTGGCATAGGAGCCTTTTAAATAAACACGTTTGGATCTGTTCTATGGATTTGTTATCAAGTCTGCAAGTCTGATTCTCAGATGCCCTCAAACAAAATCCTGCAGGATCATTATTTCCGAGGGAACACCTATCATCAGGAGTTATTTTCACGGGACACCTTAGAAATTGCCTACAACCGAGTTTCTCAGCCTTGACAACTTTTAAGAGGTGTGGAATTCAATTCCCAGAATTTAACAGGATCCATGAGACCCAGAACATTCTCTTCCTGGGGCATATGTGTTCCATATTTGTAAGTCTGGTGCCCAACAAGGAGGGGTCTCCAGCAAATATCAAATATTTTCATTCCCTCATTCCCACTCTTGTTCCTGTACTTGTTGATTTAAAAATTTCTGCCTGGAGTCTCCAAAATGCTGCTTGCAAATCCACGTCGGGACACACTGTCCTTGGCACCAACCAGGAGGGGGAAGACAATAACCTGCTGATAAATTGGTGCTTTATATTTGGTCCCATCCAGGTGCAACTATTTTGAGACTGAGCCGGGTATCTCCAACAACCAATCGTTTCACCTAAAATATGTTTTAAAACTTTCCAGTTGCGTCCACCAGGCCAAAAACTCTGATGATCCCTGACAAGCGGCATTTCCGTACAAACTTCCTCCACCTAAAAATCTATGGGGGGGGGGGGGAGTAGTCTGTATAGGAAATGGTGTGTAAATTGTGTAGAAGCGAAACCTTTCTTTTCTCGTACAGAACAAACTGCGTAGGGTAGATTATCCCCCACCAAACGGCCGCCTGCACTCGCAAGAACCTGAGTTCAAAACTTTCAATAGGCTGCACCTTCCTCCTGCTGCAGAAAGTCTGCCCTGCCCACCTCCAAAGGCTCCAGGTTCTCCAGGTTCCTTCTCTGCCTTTCTCTGTAGGAGCCTGGTTCCCTCCCCCACCCCTGCTCCAGCCCCTAAGAGTATATTTGGTGCTGCCACAGAAGTAGTTGAAACTCATCCAGCAAGAGAAAATCGGTGGCTCCTTTATTTCAGATCCGAGCTGACAGCATATTTTTGTATCTGTAGTTCCTGATTAATGGCGAGTCTTGCTCAAGCACGCTTTGGGGGTGATCCCTCCCTGCAGCTGGAGGGATGGGGGAAGGCCAGGCCATTGCATTTCAGGCTTCCTGACCAGGTGCTGACTGCTCTGATGCTTTTGAGACAGTTGAATCACTTCCTTATGCCCAGAATCTTTTTCATACTACAGTAACTGAAGTAGAACGTATCCTGTTTAGAAGAGAAGGATCAATCAAGCCCGGGAAAAGGCTACTAGCTTGTTTTAGTAGCTTCCGCATAGCTGTAAAAGTTCAGAAATTTCCTTTGGGAAATGGAAAGCCCACTTCAAGGAGAACAAAAAGGGACACAGACTTTGGCAGAAAAAGTAGGTGATAATAAGAAATGTAAATAAAATAGTAATGATTGAAGAGCATGTGGCAAAAAAATACAAAAGGTATTAATAAGTAAGAAATTATTTTCAAAGTGAAAAACTGGCCAGAGAAACATTTGGGTCACTGGGTGAAGCAGTAAAAGAGACACCGTGGAATGATGCAGTTTGCAAAGAAACTAGATTAATCTGCTTTTATATTAACGTCGTATGGATCTGTATTGCCGTGGTGGCACAGTGGTTAGAATGCCGTACTGCAGGCTAATTCTGCCGACTGCCAGCAGTTCGGCAGCTCGATTCTCACTCGCTCAAGGTTGACTCGGCCTTCCATCCTTCTGAGGTCGTTAAACTGAGGACCCAGATTATTGGGGGCAAGAGGCTGACTATGTAAATCACTTAGAGAGGGCTGTGAAGCACTGTGAAGCAGTATATAAGTCTAAGTGCTATTGCTAGTGGTTTTCTTGAGGAGGCAATCAGAAGTATGCAAGCAAACTGTGGTAATGAGATCTTTGAGACTACCCACCCACAAATTGCCAGTTTGATGGCATCCAACTGACAATCCTTAAAGAATTCAAAGATAAACTCTGATGGCTTAGTAAAAATAAAGAATAATGTCCTTCAAACTGGATGCACATTTTAGAAAGGAGACCCCCCAAAATATAGACGAATCAAATGTCTGTCCCATATAACAATGGTGAAATTTTGATCACATTAATAAACAACCACCACCTACTCTAAACACAGAAGCTCGGCTGAAGGAAATCACCATGTCTTCCATCAAGATAAATCCTCCCCCTCCAATATTTCAGAATCTACGTCAAGATCACGTGAGGTGTTAATACCGCTTTATAATGCCTTGGTAAGACCACGCTTGGAATACTGCATTTTGGTTGCCATGATGTAAAAAAGATGTTGAGACTCTGGAAAGAGAGCAGAGAAGGCCAGCAAAGATTATTAGGGGGCTGGAAGCTAAAACATATAAAAAACAGTTGCTGGATTTGGGCATGTCGAGTTTAATGAAAAGAAGGACTGGGGCGATAACAATGTTCCAATATTTGTGGGGCTCCTATAAAGAAAGGGGGGGGTGTCAATCTGTTTTCCAAAGCCCCAGAAGGGAGGATAAGAAGCAACGGATGGAAACTAATCAAGGAGAGAAGCAACCTGGAATTAAGGAGAAATTTCCTGACAGTTGGACAACTTGCCTCCAGAAACTGTGGGTGTTGGAATTTTTAAAGACAAGACTGGACAGCCATTTCTCTGAAATGGTATAGGGTCTCCTTCTTGAACAAAGGGTTGGACTAGAAGACCTCCAAAGTCTCTTCCATCTCTGTTATTCTGTTAAGAGACATGTTTTCATCAAAGACACTTAAGTAACCTTGACAGCCATGGGATAAGTGGATGTGTTTCTGCATAGATTGTTGATAAAACAAACACAAAGCAAAGAGTAAGATAAGTGAGCAATTTTTCTCAGTGGAGAAGTGGAATTCCTCAAAGATCTATTTTGGAACATTGTGATGGTCAGTAATGTGGATAATTGAAAGGGCTATTGGTTAAATGCCTGGAGGACAGCTCTATCCAGTGTCCTTGATCGTGTGACTCACTGTCACCTCCAGACTACAGCCAGTATGGCCCTTAAACCAGTTGGAGGGAAACAGAGGCAGGAGAGAAGGGTGACCATCTCTCCTCCAGGCAAGCACATCATTAGCTGCTGTGAGAAGCTGTAGCTTAATTAAGATGCGTTTTACTCAGATCCAGCTCCTGTTCCTGTTCTTATGACTGCTCAATCAGCTTATGGCAATTTTTCAGAATTGCATTACCCTGTTTAAATCTTTTTTTTTAAAGGAAGGGAAAAAATCCTCCTCCTCTTAGTTGTTACAATTTAGTTGTTAGCCAAGAGAATTTATAATAGCCTTCCAGGACTGTGAAAAGTAATGACAACCTTTTGGGGGTCCAATTCAGAATAATCAGCAACCGAAAAGGTCAGAAGTCAGGAACCCAGATATCTGCAATATCTGTCCCGTTTTGCGTTCATCCTACAATACCCCTCAATGGGTTCGATTCTGTTGGTTCCATCAACCAGAGGCTGCTTAAGCTAACCCTGTATTAAGTGGGTTTTCTTTGGCCGTCATTATTTACCCTCGCCTATGAAGAGATCAAGGGTCCATCCACCACTTCCTAAGTCAGGGGGGGGGGAATAGTTTCTTAGGAGCCCCAGGTGATGAAAGGCAACCCGAAGGCCCCGTCTTTGATTGCAGTTCAGTAGTGAACCTACTGCTGGGTCCCGAGTCTTTTCACTCAGGCAATTGTTGGCCAGCGAATAGCAATTCCAGGTGGCAAAGGAAGCGGTCGTAAAGGATGAAGCCCGGCGCTGCTTAAATATCGGAATTTGGTTTTCCGTGTGTTTTAAATAGGATTGAAAACTATGCCTTCTTTGGATCTCACCGTGCTCTGCCGCCATGATGCGACACACGGCTTCAAAAATAAATTATGCCTTATGGTGTACTGAACTGCATATTGTAAATAATGGCCATTTCTTATAGAAATTAAGTCACCAAGAAGGACCAAAGCAGGTAGAGGGGGGACGCCTTTGCAAGGACAAGGTGCAGGCACTTCAGTCCCTGGCACCTACCTCATTACAGGGTTGGGAGCAGACCTTACCTGGAGATCCACTGGAAAGCATACACTGGCTTGGAGGGATCCATCTCACCCCTGTCTGCTCCTCCTCCTCCTCCTCCTCCTCCTCCTCACACGAGGCAAATTTAATCTGAGAGAAAGAGAGAGCGCCAGGTGGCAGCTTATACTGGAGGCAGATGTACTGTGTGGATTGGATCAAAATTCACTTCTGTTTTCATGTTGCCTAGTGTCCAGTGGGATTAAGAAGACTACTCTCTTTGGGCACATCATAGATTTGAGAAGGAGGAGTATCTCCCGGAACGTTCTAAAGCTCCGACCTCAGAATAACCCAACATGTTGGTTCCCTCCTTGATAATGAATTGAATGAATATATAACAATATAGCCTTCAATTCCGACAACGCAGAAAGTAGCTTTTCTTTCAGGAGAGGAAGGAATGTGGCCCAACATTTAACCAGAGAGCACAAAAATCAATAGTGAATGTGATTTCTGGAATTATTAAAGTAACTCCACTTCAAGATTTCTCAGACATTACAGAGAAGCCAAGAACAGACTCTCCGAGTCTGGTTGCTTTCTTGCAGACATTTCATGCACTGATATCTTTGCACTGATGATGTTACCTAGTTCGATAATGAAATGTCTGCAAGAAAACCACCAAGCTCAGAGAGCACCAAGGACCCCACAGTCCAATCCTTAGCTGCAAATATTCTCTTCTGTTGGTACAAATCACATATTTAGAGCTGCTCACTTTTCTCACTTTTGTTTATACCGCTCATCATTGTTGTCACAAATTCTTCTTTCTCAGGGATGATACGGATCATGTCAACTGCTGATGGGAGAATAGTCTTTTTGATGCTATCCACATTTCTGAGAGTGAGGACCTTAGTGAGAGGTTTGAGGAAAAAATGGTTCTTTAATATAAGATTAAAAAGCCAGAGAGAGAGAGAGAGAGACTTCCATGTCAAGAGTCTCTTAAGTGTCTCCCTTTTTCCTTGAATGAAAATTTAACGTTCAGATAGGTAATTTCTGGGTATCAGAGACAGCCTGCCTGCCTGCGTCTGCATAGAACCATTTTTCCCATGGGCATATTCCCATGGGGAGAGAGAGCATGGGCAAATTCAAATTGAGGAATGAAGGTGGACCCAAACCTGGTATGTTTTGGTAGAGGGTTAATTGAGCCAAGAATAAACGACACGCCTTCAGTTTCTGTAAAGGATCAGGAACTGGTTGCAGGCGCTGGACTTGAGTCAGTTAATGACATCCATGAAAAGCCAAGCGTAGCAATTGCCAAAAAAGAAAAGCAGGTCTGAGCTGGTATTTCTCACAGGAAATATGTTGTGGGCCTATTCATAGTTGGTTTTTTTGCTTGGACATTCTGGCTCCACTTGGAATGAATCTCAAGTCAACTATAATCTTCTTGTGTGGGTGCTTGGGCATTTCTAACTTCCTACCATTGTGTGAAAGACAACATGTCCGCCTTTTAGAGCGCGGGTGGGGAACTGTGGCCCTTTTATGACTGCTGGACTTCAACTCCCAGAATTCCTGAGCCAGCATGGCTGATGATCCCCCTTCTCCTGCAAAACTAATTAACAAAGTCAACAAAAAAAAGAACAGAAAAGAAACTGCTTCTATCGGCATATTCTCAACAAATCTAAGACAACCCTCCAATTTCGAAAGCAATCCCTTTGGAGAAAAGCCCAGCCTTCCTTCCAGGCAAACACAGTATTTCACGTGTTTGAGGCCATCTTACAGAGATGATAGGCAGACAGTGAAGGAATTCAGCCCTTCTGGGAACATGGGACTTCTCCTGGACTCCGCTGACTTCTCCTGGACCCTGGCGGAAGAGAAACCCTGGGGAGGTCCCTTCAGCACTGCTTGCAGCCCGTGGTCAGAGAAAGCGGGGAGGGGCCGGAGCGGTCTAAGGGACAGGGAAGGGAGGGACCCTGTCATCACCCCTGGGCTGCCTGGGATGGGCCCCGCGGAGGGCTTGGACCTCCGGCAAGCCACCGCCACCGGCCACTTACTCCCTCCCGGCCAGGAACCCTACCCAGCATAGGTGGCGGCAGAAGCAGCAGGGGACGTCTCTCTCCCGGGGGGCCCCGCGCTGGCCTTGGCAGGAGCCCACCTGCTCCGCCTTCCTTCCCCGCTGCCCCTTCCGCGCCTGGCTTCTGCAGCTGCAGGCCAGCAGCTCAGGGAGCCCTCCTGGCGGCGGTGTTTCCACCCCAGCCCTCTGGGCATCCCGGGGCGGCCCTGCGAGGAGTTGCTCTGGGTGGGGGCTTCCACGTGGGGGTGGGCCTGTGCGTGGCATGTCACCCAACCGGTGCCCCCACAAGAGGTATAAGGAACGCCCCCTCCTCCCCTCCCGCGCAGGCAGGCGCATTTTCCGCCCTTCCTTTTTGCCTGAGGAGCTGCCCTCGCGCTCCGTCACTCGTCTCTGGCGATGCTCTCCTCCACGGCGGGGAGGACGTCCAAGCTCAGGCCTTCACTGCTGTGCACGCCGGAGAAGGACACCATGGTGTGCAGGAGCATAAGGACCAGGACGCAGAGCCGGATTTTGCTGTGACTGAGGCGAGACCCTGCAGAGACCGGCAGCAGAGACGGCGGAGGGTACTGGTGGTGGTGGTAATACAGGTGATAGTGCTGCCTCTGCTCCTGCTGCCTCTGCTCCTGCTGCCTCTGCTCCTGCTGGTGATGGGGGGCATCGTGGCGGGGGCTGTGGGAGGGCTCCGACTCGGTGGATTTGGTGGAGGTGTTGGAGCTGCGGTCCGGTTGGGGGTCACAGGAGTCCCACCGCACGTCACAGCACTTCGCTTCCGGGTCAGGCAGCTGGTTCTCCAACAACCCTGCAAACACAACAGCACAAGAATTGTCCGTGGAATAGCGAGAGCACTTAGCCTTGTGCAGCACTCCACAGGGCTATCCAGCCCTCTCCCAGCGGTTTACAGAGCCAGCCTCTTGGCCCCAACAGTCGGGCTCCTCCTTTGACCCACCTCGGAAGGATGAGTCGACCTTGAGCCTGGTGGGATTCGAACTGCCGAATTGCAGTCAGCCGGCAGTCAGCAGAAGGAGCCTGCAGGACTGCACTCTCACCACTGCGCCACCGTGGCTCATACAGGTAGCCTTCGACTTACGACTACAATTGGACCCAACATTTCTGCTGCTAAGTGAAACATTGGTTAAGTGATTTCTGCCCCACTTTGCGACCCTTCTTGACATAGTTGTTAAGTGAATCGCCACAGTTGATCAGTTTGCAACCCGGCTGTTAAGCGAATCTGGCTTCCCCATTGACTTTGCTTGTGAGGAGGTCACAAAAGGGGACCACCTGACCCTGGGACACAGAAATGTTCATAAATAGGAACCCGTGGCCAAGCGCCTGAGTCTTGACCATACGACCGTGGGGAGCTGCAAAGGTCATAACTTTGAAAAACGGTCGTAAGTCACATTTTCAGTGCCATTGTAACTGTGAGCAATCACGAAACGAACTGGAGGAGGCAGGCCCCCTTCGTCACTTCATCTTCTGCCTGGAAGGTTGCAGGTATTTCGTAAGGGACTCCTAAATATCTCCAGAATGCAGGTAGTCCTCGACTTACATTCACTTAGTGACCGTTCAAAGTTACAACGGCACTGAAAAAAAGTGACTTATGACTGTTCCTCACCCTTACAGCCATCGCAGCCACCCTGTGGTCAAAATTCAGCCTCTTGGCAACTGACTCGTATTTATGACGCTGGCAGTGCCTTGGGGGTCCTGCGGTCACCTTCTGCAACCGTCTGACAAGAGAAGCCAGTGGGAAACCAGAGTCACTGAACAAGCGTGTTACTAACCACTGCTGTGCTTCACTTAACAACCGTGGCAAGAAAGGTCGTAAAATGGGGCAAAACTCACTTGACAAACTGTCTTGCTTAGCATTAGAAATTTTGGGCTCATTTGTGGTCATAAGTCGAGTTACGAGGGTAATGGAGCCTGCTCCCATCCATACTGTCGAAAGTCGGGGCGATGGCTACGCGAATGGCTTCTTCTGGTGACCGGCAGCCGGCTGAGCTCCCCCAGGGGAGCCGGGCTAGCGTAAATGCCGGGGAGGCCACGGCCGGGTGGGGGGAGGAGAACTGGAAGGACGTGTCCCTCCCCTTAGCAGCGGCCCCAGCAGGAGCCAAGACTCGCAACGGAAGAGAACCGGGCGGACACATGTTCTCCTGAGCTGGGCCCCGTGGCCTGTCCTCTTTCCCTAGCCCGACTTGCTGATCTCTGGATATCTTTGCAAGCTAAGTGACCTAGGTGGCGCAGTGGTTAGAGTGTTGAACTGCAGGCCACTTCTGCTGATTCAATCTAGCGGTTCAAATCCCA
>JANHFL010009234.1:0-13343 GCA_032468155.1 Oxyrhabdium leporinum | reverse complement strand
TCTCTATCTCTCTCTCTCTCTCCTCCCCCCCCCCCGCCCCAACTTACTGATTGATGCATCTATAAAATGTTGGACCTTTTCTTCGAGGGGTTTTTTTTCTTATTGTGATGACAAGCTTACCATTAAAATCATGGAAAGGGGCAGAGTGGTAGTACTTTCTTCTTTTTCTTACAAGAATATGGAACTGTTTGGGCCTTGTTTACACAGTGCAATTGACAAGAGTGTTGTCAATTTCTCCTTCCGTTCTAAATGACAGCAGGATGGTGCTTTGACAATGTTTTCTCTCTGTTTCTTTCAGACCTACCTACTAGTGCAGGGGTCCCCAATCCCCGGTGAGTGGACTGCTATCGGTCCATGGCCCATTGGGAACCAGGGTGCACAAGTGGTGGGCGACCTCTCAAAGCTTCATTTGCTCAAGCGGCATGTGCGTGTGCAAAACCATCCCCTCCTCTCCCTGCCGCCGCCACTGCCAGTAAATAGAGCTGGAAAACCACTGCACTAAGAATGAGTAGTGTCAAGTATGGAGTAGGTATCAATAAAAGGAGGCTTATATAAAAGGTCTTTCAGTGGAATAGGGATCAGTGGAATAAGAGAACTAAGCAGAAATTTCCAGAACTAAGGAGAAATTTCCTGACAGAACAATTAATCAGTGGAACAACTTGTCTCCAGAAGTTGTGAATGCTCCAACACTGGAAGTTTCTAAGAAGAAATTGGACAACCATTAGTCTGAAATGGTATAGGGTTTCCTGCCTGAGCAGGGGGTTGGATTAAAAGACCTCCAGGGTCCTTTCCAACTCTGTTATTGTTATAGGGCAGGGGTGTCAAACTCAAGTTCCGGGGGCCGGATCTGGCCCGCGGGGTGCTTAGATCTGGCCTGCAGAGCTGCCCTGGAAACAGCGGACCGGCCTGCAGTGCCTCTGTGAGTGAAAACAGAGCTTGGGAGGGTTGCGGGCAGCCCTCTTCAGCTCCATTTTTGCTGGCAGAAGGTTGCAGGAGGCCATTGCAGCCAAAAACAGAGCTCGGGAGACTGTTTTCACTGGCAAAGCGCTTGGGCCACCAAAGGCAACCCTAATACGATTGACATCAAGCTGACCATGCCCACCGTGGCCCTCCGAGGTCAAACACAACCCTGGTGTGGCCCTCAGTGAAATCGAGTCTGACACCCCTGTTATAGGGGATCCACCAATCAGAGGTTGTACTAAGTATCTGAACAGAACACAAAGTCATCACTGGAGTCAAAGAGGAGGAAGC
Organism: Oxyrhabdium leporinum; assembly: GCA_032468155.1. Classification (NCBI taxonomy): domain Eukaryota; kingdom Metazoa; phylum Chordata; class Lepidosauria; order Squamata; family Cyclocoridae; genus Oxyrhabdium; species Oxyrhabdium leporinum. Next base: position 12,092 of record JANHFL010009234.1, on the reverse strand, counting down.
AGGTGAAATCCGAAAAGGGAACATGTAACCAGGTTTCACTTCCAAACACTTTAAGAATGAAAACGTTTTAAGCTGCAGTATGTAAGAGACCTTGGCTTTACAATTTGTTCCAATGGGATGCACTTTGGTTTCATGCATTTCTACATACTCCATTTAGAGTAGCCAGCTGCAGCAGCATGCTTCTGTTTAACTCTTTCTTTTCTCATACACTACTTCAAAAAAGACAAGGAGGAAAATGGAGTGTGCAACATCGCTCGGGAACTGGAGAATTTCATGGCAGGCAATTACTCGAATCCAAATTGATGCAGAAGAATTCTGCAACCGAGGAGAAAGGTTCCAGTCGGTGATCCAGCCCCTTTCTGCTTTTTGCTTCTGTTCAAACAACGTTCATTTGCAATACATTACATGGGAGCAAGTCCCAGAGAGTTTAGTGAACTGAATAGACATTTATGGGCTTACACTGGTAATTTGCTACAGTTGGCAGCATCTACACAGGCTGGAGACAGAGGTTGGGAAGAAAGGAGATGTCATGCGGTAAGAGATGAAGGCAACGCTTCTTAAATTACATTGCTCTCCAACTGTTCACAATTTACTGACAAGCCTATTGTTTCTTTTTAAAAAAAATCAAAGCAGATTTAAATGGAGCTGGGAAGGGTTGAGAAAAGATGGTAAAACTTGCTGTCATATTTAATTACATACCACTCTGCTACTTTATTATGAGGGAAAAACATAGCATGGTTAGAGTAAAAGTGGAGCATAAAAATGAGATGATGGGAGAAAAACACTTATAGAATGATAATAGTATTAAAATTACTGTAAAATACTGAGGTCACCTTCCCTAGCCTTAAAATCTTACTTTAAAAAGCTAGGAAAAGGTATGAAGAAAAAATGGCAAGGGATGAAGATAGCACAGGCTTGTTTGTTACAGGCATATCTTGCCTTTTGATTAAAGGGGAACTTAGATGGTGCACGCGCACACACACAAACAATATATACATATACTTTAATGGATGCATTTCTCATCAGTGATCTTCACTGATGTGTTTTAAATGCAAATGCAAATATGGGTGTGTTTGTGTATGAGATGTGATAAGAAATGTAGGCAAGACACATAAACACATGTGTATGTATATGTATGTGTGTATATATATATATGTATATATATATGCGTATGTATGTATATGTATATATACAGTATATGTATTTGCATTTAAAACACATCAATAAAGAACATCAATGAAAAATATCTTTTAAAATATGTTCTACTAAAGAAAGAAATAACACTGTCCCCAGTTTAAAAGCTACTTCATCAAATGGCACAAAGCAAATAATCAAAATAATAATAATAAATCAAGGACATTTGTGGCACTCAACCAATTTTATTATCACATAAGCTTTTGTGGATTGGATCCATCACATTAAAGAGGCAAATTCCTATGAAAGGGATTTGATAAGGATAGCCAGCTTAAAAATCGAAATACCTTCCTGAGTTAAAACGTCTTTGTCTGCCGATTGGACAAAGAAAGTTTGGCAGAGAGGTCCAGACTCTGCATCTAGCATGAAAAGCTGCTCCTCCCCTCTGACCAACTGTGCTTCTCATAGTGTCTGAATGAAGAGAAACTCCTTTCCCGAGCATCTTAACACCCAGATAGGCTCCTTCTGAAGCCCATGAACTTTTAAAAAGCCTTGGAGGCATAATGGTTCCAGTGTGGTTCCATGCATTTACCATCTAGTGCAGCAAAACAGCTCCAGCAAACCATTTTGCATCATACATGATTTTGAAAAACTGGTTGTTGATTTCCAATATAGGTAGTCCTCATGTGATTGCCAGTCCAATCAGGACTGCCAATTTTGTTGTTAAACAAAGCAGTCAGTAAGCAGAAATCTAGCAATACCTATAGAGTATAGGTGTTATACCCTATACCCTATTATATTTAATATTATAATATATATTATTATTATATGTATTATATAATATTATATTATAATATGTTGTATTATACCCTGTTATAGGATATAACACCTATGGTATAGGGTTTCCTGCTTGAGCAGGGTGGACTAGAATATCTTCAAGGTCCCTTCCAACTCTATTATTCTGTTACTTCTATTACTCACCTTTCTGGCTAATAAATTTTATTAAGAGGCATAAGCCTTTGGGAGCAACAGCTCACTCCATCAGAAGCACAGAGGGGTTAGACATGTTTTATGGTATAATATGTCTTAAGTTCAGTGTGGTAATAAAATAGCAACTATTTTAAATAGGTTTTGGGAAGGAGATTCTTGCATTTCTGGAGGATCTGAAATTCAGCAAAAAAAATAGTTTATCAAATTAGAGATGTTGCAACAATAAGAATGCAGCATTGTAGATGTAGAGCCAGGGTTCCTAAACTATTTGACATCACACCTCCTTTAATATAATCCTTAATGTACACACCTCCCCTAAAAATCCAAAAACCAAAAAGAACACAAATGAATAATTAAAAACAACGTAATGAAACTTTGGGAAAGATGGATTTATTACGACAATATAGAACTAAAAGGTTCTTCACACCTCCCCTGGACTTTGCCTGCACCACCCAAAGAAAGATAAACTTCATAGCCTAGGAAACCCTGGTGTAGTGGGCCCCTTGCATTTTGCTTTTCTGACAACTTAGTCTAAAAAAAGAAGCTTCACTTGGGTAACTCCAGATAAAGGAATTAAGGCAGAAAAGATGTCTTTGAATCAAGCTTCATGGCTTCTATAAGGTCATGGACATGGACACACAATTTTCCTCATAGCAGACATCTTCTATAGAACTCATCAATATGTCTGGAGGACTCATTCAGCATGAAGATGTCCCAGCCAGGGCCAGTAGGTACAAACTCTATTCTCCATAGCTTCTATTTCTATTTGACAACTTGCACAGATTTGTTACAGTTTAGATATGGCCTTAGTATTGTCTCTTGCTTTCATTCCTTCCTTCCTTCCTTCTGTCTCTTTGGATAGAAAAGATACCTTCCTGGTTTTTTCCTGGCTTGCCTTAGAGGTTTTCAACCCATCCTTTCACTGCATTCTGCTTTTGATCCTTCCTTTCCTTGACTCAGTCCAATGTTAGTTAGTTTCATGTACCATGGAAAGTCATGGTTTGTTTTATACATGGCTTGTAAAACACCTCAGAGTGTCTGGATTTTTCTTATAACATGCTAAGCTGAAGCCAAGCAATTACAGATAGTCCTTGACTTGCAACAGTTCATTTAGTGACCATTCAAAGTTACAACGGCACTGAAAAATGTGACTTTTTTGTACAAAACTCACTTAATAAATGTTTCACTTAACAACAGAAAGTTTGGGCTCAACTGTGTTTGTAAGTCAAGGACTACCTGTGCATTAGAAGCTAGCAACTTGTATCAGTCCTACAAACATTATAAAAGGCTGGTTGAGGATAAGACAGAAGTTGTTTTAAATTGGATAGACCAAAGGGATTGTGATAGGAAAGAAAAGTATATGTGGAAAATTTTACTTTCGACAGCCTATTCTTTGCATCCTGATTTTTGTTCCTCAGGTCCTAGGTTCTCACCCACCTGCTTCGTTCCTTTGATACCTGTTCAACGACTTTCGTATCGTTTCTACTCATCAGTGAGCTTCAGGCCCAGCGGATTCTTAATCAAACTTCCTATTTTGCTCTAGTTCTCTTGTCAATCTGGATTTGTTTTGCTGGTTGGACCTGTTTTTGGCATGAGCTGGGTCACACATTTTAAGTATTACCCCGAGTTTCTGTGCTCCTAATTGTGCAAAGAGGCCTGAGCTGGCTCTTGCCAAGTCTTCCCATGCTTTGCTTCCTCGTGAAAGGGGCTCAGCTACAGGGAAAGAATTTCAATCTATTCTTGGCATCTCGGTGTTATTTTCTTTGTAGATCAAGCCTACAATCAAATACCTGTTGGGCACATAGTGTGCTTAGTGAAGGTTACATAATTAAGCAAATAGATGTCCTTTTTGTGTGGCCAGAGTTACATTCTTTGGATCGTTTCTTCCAAGGAAAACATCAAGAAAAAAAAAAAGGACTGCATACATAGAATGGAAATCAGCATCCCGATAGCCCAGGGTTATTTAATTGCAAAGTAAATCGTACATTAGAAGAAATCAACAATATAACATTTTAACACAGTCATTAAAAATCCCAATTTTACCGGATAATTTTTTAAATCCAGTTTCTAAAATTGGCCAAAGGCAAGGAGAACGTATCTGGGGCAGGGTTTGAAAGAAAATTCCTTTCTTCCAAAGCTCATATCCTGCCGTAAACAAGTGAAATTTCAGCCAAAAGTTGAAATAGGCCTCATTCAGTGACAGATCAAGCTCCACCCTTTGTGTACTTATGTGTGCCATAATAAAAGAGGCATCATTTGTACTGCAGTGTCACAACATTTGTCATGGCAGTTTAATGTTACTTTCACAAGCTAGGTCTTGCCTGAAAATAGTTTGGTATTTTTTTGTTTTCTATTCAATCATGTCTGATTCTCAGAGACTGTCTGGATAAGCCCCTGCAGTTTTCTTGTGGTTGGTTTTTTTTCAGGAGTCATTTGCTATTACCTCCTTCCTAGGGCTGAGAGAAGGTCCCTTTAGGTCAGGGGTCTACAATCCCTGGACCGCAGCCCACTATTGGGCCTTGACCTTTTCAGAACTGGGCTGCAGAGGTGACAGGCGAGTGGAACCATCCCCTTACACACGCACACACACACGTTGGTCCGCAAAGGAAAATATTGGGGAATTCTGCTTTAGGTTACTCAACTAACTTTGTGCCTAAGCTGGAACTAGAGCTCATGGTATCCTGGTTGCTAGCCTGATGCCTTAACTACTATACCTAACTGGTTCTCATGTTGGTTATTAAGTGAGTTTTGACTCGCTTTACAACCTTTCTTGACACAGTAGCAATAGATGATAAATAAATGCCAGTTGCCAAGCATCCGAATTTTGATCTCGTGACCATGGGGATGCCACAACGGTCATAGGTATGAAAAATGGTCACAAGTCACTTTTTTCAGTGCTGTTGTAAGTTCAAACAGGCACTAAATGAATGGTTGTAAATCAAGGACTACCTGTGTTAGATCTGGGCTGCAAATGGAGTGGTCATCTGGATTTTTACAGCCCAGCTTCACTAGTTGTAAATTTATGAAATTGACATGCATATGCCCATAACCTTGTTTTTCCATCCCTCTGTTAGAAAATTAAGATGAGAAGATAGCAATCATGGCATTTTTTCCATCTTTATGGGAAACAAACACAAATTCTGCCAGGAGAGCTTTGGGAAAGAAAACCCCACAAAATAAAAGGCAGCCATTTTGGCATAAAAATAATCCCTGCGGCAGTATAAATTTTGAAAGCTATTGGGAAAATAGGTGGTCAACTGCTAAAGGTACATATCATATACGGTGACCCGATCGGGGCTGTAAAAATCTGGTGACCATTACATGGAAACAAAACTTATACAAAAAAATGTTTGTAGCCATCTTGTGGTTCTCTTGATTTTTACAACTCAGATCTGTTGGCTCTAGTGCTGCATACAAAACCTAAATGGCTGGTTTACAGATGCCCAATCATCAGTAGTTTTCTCTAAGAAACAGCAAGGGGGAAAAAAGTGGTATTTCCACTTGCAGCAATGAAACTCTGTCGAACTTGTAAGCAATCTACTTTTCCATTTGTAGGAACTTACCTCCTTGCCCTGTTCTTGGGCTTCAGCAGATGCACCATTTTGTTCACAGGTTCTTAAAGGGGAACGGAGTGTCAATTACATTATACATCTCTCTTCGCATGAATTGTTAAGATTTCTTTTTCATTTGGTTTGCTGCAGTGTTTTTCGAACTTGACAATGTTAAAATGTGTGGACTTCAATTCCCCAGGCATCATACTGAGTAGAGAATTCTGGGAGTTGAAGTCCACACATTTTTAAATTGCCAAGTTCGAAAAACACTGCTCTACTACAGCGGTGCCCAATCTTTCTGGCACCAGGGACTGGCTTTGGAAAAGAAATTGTCTTCCAGAGACCGTGTGTGTGTGTGTGTGTGTGTGTGTGTGTGAGGTGGGTATGGTTCTGCACACAACATAGATCCTGTGCATGTGCAGATGAAGCTTTGTTCCCTCGCCTGCTGCTTGCGCAGCCTGGTTCCTAACAGGCCCCGGACTTGGTTGGTTGAGGAGTTAGGTCACAGATCCGGGGGCTGGGGACCCTTGCTTTATTAGATCTTGGGTGCAAAAATACAAACCATCACTAGATGCCTCAAACCCTAACCCTAAAGACTGAAGAAAAAGTCAAGATTTTGCTGTATCTGCTCTTTGCCACACCTTTGTCATCCTCCTGAGTTTTGTAGCCCAATTCTGCTAACCTTTCAGTGTTCATGTACCATCAGATAAATGCACTCTACCTTGCTGATGCCATTTTAAAATAGATACTCTCTCCCCACTCTCTATTCCAGACACAGTCATTCAAAATACCCAACTCCTGACCTGAGGTTGGGACTTTGCAATTGGCTTGTTCTCCAACGAAAAAGGGAAAAAAAAAACCCACCCCAGAACATTCATCAAATTCAGCCCAGTACTTTTGCTTGGTTAAACTGATAACAGTTCTCCTCTTAAAAATTATTGCAGCAGGGAATAGCTTGCTGAAAGCTGCCTTATGGACAGTGTGTGTGTATACAACAGCAAGCAACTCTTTGTTTTTCTTCTGTATGGAGTGAGATGGAGGCAAATTTGTCCTCATAGCTCACAGCCTTCAGCATTCATAATGTTGTTTGCTTTGTGGAGCAGTGCAGCAACTTGGACTCCAAACTGAAAAAGTGACTCGGAGTATAGAGCGACTTTCCTGCTGCCCCTGCGTGCAAACTCAAGGAAAAACCCACTGGATTTAAGAAGATTCCAACAAGTATGACAATCCCATTTCCCTTTGGAAACAGAACTACTGTATAGTCCTATTATTTGGAATATTGTATGTCTCCCTCCATCCTGCCCTCCAGCCACCTGTGCTATTGTGCTAATATACAATCAGTAACTGGACGAATCTCTGGATGCAAAATTGCCAGCATTCTACTATTTTATTAGCACAGCATAGCCTTTTAAATGCAACAGAGGAATGATGAATTGGAGACTTCAAAGTTATTCTGATATAGGCCTGCCACTGTTGAATCAGTGTGATATGTAAAAAAAGGAAACAGGGCTTCGATCACGGGATCCTGGAGTGACCCCTGTATTATGTGGCTCAATGTTTGTGGGCTGCATTTCTTCATATGGTCAGACAATATATACAACATATTCTGGAAACATGCAGTGGCAGAGGAAGCTAGCAATTTATTCATTTATTTATTTTAGTGAATGTTGTATGTGATGGGAGAGGATGTAAACAGGATTTCTGTTGATCCAGGACCTGCACTAGCTTCCAGCAGGGCCTTAGTTGAGTGACATTTTTACTGTCTCCTATTGTTCAGCTAGAAAAGATGCTCTGATTGGTTCGTTTTGTTCCCTGTTCTCTGTGTTTCTGAAGAGAATTGGGGGGAAAATGTTTTAGAAGAATAGACTAGAAAAGTTATTGATTTAGTCATCTGATGATATCAAAGGTATAAAACAAATCAATATATATGCATAAGTTTCTATTGCATTCTGCAAAAATAATTTTACAGCTTTTATCGTGCAGAACTGGTGATCCAGTCCTTCAAATGCTCTAGTCTAAACCATAACTTCAGCAAAATTTTCAGCACATACTGTGGTATCTGCTAACTAGTACCGTACATCTCAAGCTGCTACTCGAGGAATGATGGCTAGTAAAAGCCAACAGGCTTCAGTGATGAAGATTTTTTAAGATTCTCAGGACATAACTTTCCCCAAAAGTAATAAATGCTAATGGTGATTTGGAGATGGAAATAAAAGTGAAGGGAGAGAAAGGAATATTCCAAAGTAAAAGGAGACTTGGAGTTGCATCAGGAGAGCAGTGTGGTCTTTGTCTGATTGTTGAAAACAAGAAAAAAAACCCAAACCTCTGAAGAAATCAATAGAAACGGAAGAAAGCAAGTAATTTCCTCTATATTTCTGCAGAAAACGTTTTGCATTTTACACTGATGATTAGATTCCCAAAGCTGAGATCTGCTTGTTTGTGATTTGGCATGTTGAATGAACACTGTCATACATGATGATTAAATGACCCTAACTTATTGCAATGTCTAAAAATTGCTGAATAGGACAGTATTTGCCAGGTATATACAAGTAGCCCTCAACTTACAACAGTTCATTTAGTGACCGTTCGAAGTTACAATGGCACTGAAAAAAGAGACTTATGACCATTTTTCACACTTGCGACCGTTGCAGCATCCCCATAGTCACATGATCAAAATTCAGATGCATAGCAAGTAGTTCATATTTATGACCATTCAGTGTCCTGAGGTCATGTGATCCCATTCTGCGATCTTCCCGACAAGCAAAGTCAATGGGGAAGCCAGATTCATTTAATAACCAGGTTACTAACTTAACAAATGCAATGATTCACTTAACAACTGTGACAAGAAAAATCGTAAAATGGGGCAAATTCATTGAGAACAAATAGCAACATCAGTTTTGGGCTCAATTGTTGTCATAACTCAAGGACCACCAGTAATGTTCCTTGATAGCAATGAGGCATGCTGGTTAGGTCCACATACATTCCAGGCCATTTGATGTTGAGTTGATATATTCAGTAAAACAACCTTAAGTAAATCCTAATTTAATCCAATATGTGAACCTAGACTGTCCAAATTTCTATACAGTTCCTATTTCATAAAGGGCAGAAACTTTTGTTCGTTGCTGCATCATATTTTAGTGTAGCCAATCTGATGGTCAAAGCACCAGGACAGAAACCAGGAGACTGTGAATTCTAGTCCCACCTTAGGCACAAAGTCAACTGGATGACCTTGGGCCAGTCACTCTGTCCTAGGAAGCAAGCAAGGGCAAATGATTTCCCAAAAAAAACGTATCAAGAAAACTGCAGGAACTTGTCCAAGCAGTCACTTGGAATCAACACTAGCTTGAAGGCACAAAATAAAATAAACATGTAATTTTAACATCTATATTTGTCATTGCCATTGTTTGCCATGTGTGGTGCAGTAGCTAAATTTGCAGCAGAGTGACAGAGACTCTGCACCACTAGAGAGATGTCTGTGGGTGCTAACATATCCAGCGAATCCTCCTTTTATGTTAGGATTTGCATCCTATTTTGTGTTCTTCAGATGTCATAGCCCCAACACCTTGGAAAAGGTGCGCTGACACCTTTCACGCATCTAATATTTCACTAGACTGTAATAACAATTTTATTCAGATAGGCTTTTGATGTTTAATAGTGAGTGGGCAGTATGGGGTGGGTGATTTTACTCTGCCTTGAGGGATGGTTTAATAATGTTTTATTGTACGAGTTGCTTTTATGTTAGATATTCATACACTGCCTCATATAAGGGAAGTTTCATTTATAAACAAATAAACTGGATGATACCATCCTACGGGGAAGCAGTAGAGGAGGATCAAGATAGAAGCATGACTGCCCCTCTGCAGCTCTGCCTAATTTTTATTGAATTGTATTGCACCACGTAATCACAACCGGCATCATTTTTCTGACCTGCTGCAGCGCATGATCTGAATTTCCAAGAGTTTCTCTGAATTGATCAGCAGCCTTTGGGCCATTCTTGAAAAATAAATTTGGGGACTCGCTGCATTCCTGTGCTTTGCTTGGAAAGGGGTTCCTCAGCTTCTTGCCCCGAAAGATTGAGGTCAGTTGAGACGGTGGGGAGTCTTATTAATTTACCTTCTGGGATGCCAGCAAATGGGGCAACTCTGCTCATTTTCTCAAGAGGGCTGGTAATGTGTCTCCATTAGGCTGTGGCACCTGTGGCTGTGTTTTCATGCATTGCAGAAGGAACAACAGAATAATAGCATAAGAGTTGAAAGGGTCTCTGTAAGTCATCTAGTCCAGGAATGTCAAACTTGTGGCCTGTGGGCCAGATGCATGGCCATGCCCACCCCGTTTAGCAAAGGGAGAAAAAGTCACAATGTCACGTGACGATAATGTGACACTGTGAGTTTGACACCCCTGATTCTAGTCCAACCCCCCTGCCCAAGCAGGAGATCCTACACCATTTCTGACAGATGACAGTCCAGTTTCTTCTTGAAAGCCTCCAGTGATGAAACTCCCACAACTTCTAAAGGCAAGCTGTTCCATTGGTTGATGGTTCTCACTGTCAGAAAATTCCTTATTTCTAGGTTGAATCTCTCCTTAATCAGTTTCCATCCATTATTCCTTGTCTGGCCTTCAGGTGCTTTGGAAAATAGATTGTCCCCCCTCCTCTCTGTGACATCCCATCAAATATTGGAAGACTGCTATCATGTCTCTCCTGGTCCTTCTCTTCACTAGACTTGCCATGCCCAGTTCCTGTAACCGTTCATTGTATGTTTTAGCCTCCACTCCCCTAATCATCCTGGTTGCTCTTCTCTGCATTCTTTCTAGAGTCTCAACGTATTTTTTTTATAGTGTGGTCTTGTGACCACAATTGAGCCCAAAATTTCTGTTGTTAAGTGAGGCATTTGTCAACTGGGTTTTGTCCCATTTTATGACTTTTCTTGCCACTGTTGTTAAATGCCCACAGTTGTAAAGTTAGCAACACACTAACTTTACAACTCAACAGGGAAGCCACACTAAAATTTGGCTTCCCTATTGACTTTGCTTATTGGAAGGTCACAAAAGGTGATCATGTGACCCTGGGATACTGGAACCCATCATAAATATGAGTTAGTTGCCAAGCATCTGAATTGTGATCACGTGACCGTGGGGATGCCGCAATGGTCACAAGTGTGAAAAACAGTCGTGAGTTACTTTTTTCACTGTTGTCATAACTTTAAATGCCACTTAATGAACTGTTGTGAGTTGAGGACTACCTGTATTCTGGAGAGCATCATCTTTTAGCCTGACCCACTCACACTTCAACTTCCACTTCAACATGTCCTTGAGAAATTCTCCTGTGGAATTCTCTGAGACAAAGCAGGAGTCACTCTTTCTTCAACTTATGACATCTTCCACAAGTGGGAAAACATCCCGAAAACATGGCAATAGCACTTCCTTGCTTGCTAATTCAGAGTCCCTATGGTGATTTGATTTCTGCCAAAAAGAACACATCAATCTATAGAACATTCCTCCAGAAGTCTTGAAGCTCATTTAGGGGAGGAACTTGACAAGCATCAATGTTCTTCTCAGGGAGCATGACCTTCCCTTGAACTACAGCCTCATTCTTCCATTTTTATTCAGGGTTTTTTTTTTTAAATGGCAAAGTCATGTAATCTGATTTATTCGAAATAAGAGAAACCAGCAGATCTTTGGATATTGTTCTGGGTTTCTGTACTGTTGTACATTGTGCTTGTGGAGTGATTTTTAATAATTCACACAATTGGTCTTAATTATCCTGTTAAAACGAATCGGCTGAATTGGTTGAACTTGGGAAAAGATAATGACTTTTTCACACTGGAACAATGCCACCTAGGAAGGTTTATGAAATTTATCAAAGACAAGGAGTAGAATTCAGTGCTATTCATTCAGGGTCTCTTTATATATCGGAGCTTATTTTTACAAAAAGTTCAGCAAATCCAAAAGAGGTGAATACATGTTCCCCAAAATTTTATAATCCTTAGCTATTTTCCTTCTTGCAAATTTTGATCTAAGCAGCTTAAAATAAGAGAGTTTATGTGGTTTTCGAAAGTCTTGATTACAGTGCCAAAGTTAAATGCATAATAAAGCCAAAAATGAAAACAATAAAATATACGGAGAGTGATTACATTACATTGCGCACATCCACATAACCACCAGGAGTTCAGCTTGATTGGAGAAAGACACAATTTTTAAAATTAAGTTATTTTTGACTTAAAGTACTATTCATTTAAATTTCTTTTAATTTCACTGATTTGGGAGGGAATGCACACTGAAACAAGGTATAGCACTTGCCTGAAAGCATTATTCTAATTTTGTTAGTTTATTTCTATAGAGTAGGGGGGAGAGAGAGAGAGAGAGAGAGAGAGAGAGAGAGAGAGAGAGAGAGAGAGAGAGAGAGAGAGAGAGAGAGAG
>JANHFL010009233.1:8444-28177 GCA_032468155.1 Oxyrhabdium leporinum | reverse complement strand
TTCCTTCCTCCCTCCCTTCCTTCTCCTTCCCCTCGTCCCTTCCTCCTTCCCTCCTTCCCCCTCCTCCTTCTCCCCCACTCTTACTTCTCATGCTGCCTGTGCTGCTTTGCACAGCCGGCACAAGAGTTGCAATGTCCACCAGGGCCAGGGCCTGAAGAACACTGGGCTCAGCCCATAGCCCAGCGCCTGCAGCACCGAGTAGACCTGCAGGAATGTGCTCAGCAGCCTGAAGGCGATGGTGGGTGGGTGGCGTGGCTCCACCACTGGCCACTGGCAAAGGGACCCTGGCAGGCCAGCAGCGGGGGGGAGGGCACTCTGGAGGTTGTAGATCTGGGCCAACTTACTCCACACCAGGCAGGAACAGCCCAGCATGGTGGTCGAGAGCCACGCTGCCAGGAGGGCAAGAGCTCCCGTGAGGCCAGCAGCAGCATGGGCAGTCGCTCGTGCCAGTTTCTGCAAGTGGTAAGCACGTCAAAAGTGAAAAGCGGGACTCGGCTCTTTCCCGAAATGTGCTTGCAGTGGCTGCTGGACACGGAGTGGGCAGCCCTGTGCCTCTGCCTCTGGCTGCTGCCGGTGCCATCCCAGCATGTTTTGGAAGGAAGATAAAAAATAAATCCTGCAGTCTCTCGCTGCTGCTGTGCAAACAACAGCTGCTCCTTCTCCCTTCCAAATCACGCCCCCGGCTTGACCTGCTGCTGAAATGCCTCCTGGCTCTTTCCCCGAAGGCTCTTCTCTGTTTCGCTGACTTCTACAGTGCAAGGGGCAGCAGGCGAGTCCTGCTTTTCATTTTCAATGCACTTGCCGCTCGCTTGCAGCAACTCGGTGTCCAGCAACCACTGCAAGCACATTTCAGACAGCTGCTGCAAGCCAGGAAGCATTTCAATATCAATAGCCAGTCAAGCCGGGTCTTATTCAGATCACATTGTGGCGTGTTTTAGAAGAAGGTGCAGCTGCTACCGGTATTGCCCAGGATGTGATCTGAATATGTGATCTCCTTCTTTCTCCTCCTCCTTCTCCCCCACTCTTACTCCTCCTGTCCCTTTTTCCTTCCTTCCTTCCTTTTTACCTTTTCTTCTTCTTTCCCTTTTCATTCTTTATTCCTTCTTCCTTCCCGTTTCCTTCTTTTCTTTGTCTTTCCTCTTTCCCTTTCTCCTTTCCTGTCCCTTCTTGGATGTTCAAATGCAAAAGGGGAAACATTTCTCAATGCCTCCTTGCCTTGTGATCAAATGCCACTTTTGCTAGTAGTTTGTGGCCACTTAAAAGACTGAGAACAAACCAGGCTCAGTTTATTCCATGCTTGCATTTAGTGGGGGTGTCCACAGACAACAGTACAGAAAAACTGTCAAAATGGTAGCTGTGATAGTTGATCAGAACTTCTCTGTTTTTCATGTGCAACAGCTTTAACGTTTAGGAACAGAGCTAAGTTAGTTGCTTTTCTATTAATACATAATCCTTAAAAGGGCTCTCCTGACCTTGCATGGTCTAATTCAGACTGGAAATATAGCAAAGGGAAAAAAAATTGCACTCTGCTTTGTCCTGTTTTCCCCACTGGAAATAGCTGTTTGCAACACACAAGGAGGGGGTACTTTCCTAAGAGCTCACAATTCAAGAATACCAATGTTAACTTGGATTGCCAACAAAGTCCTGTCTGTGACAAAACAACACAAAATTGCTTTCTCCTTTGAGCCCAAGTCTCAATAGATCCAGGACTGATGCAGAACTACCTTCCTACCTTCCTTCCTTCCTTCCAACTGTCAGGAAATTTCTCCTCACTTCTAGGTTGGTTCTCTCCTTGATTAGTTTCCATCCATTGCTTCTTGTCCTGCCTTCAGGTGCTTTGGAGAGTAGGATGACCCCCTCTTCTTTGGGGCAGCCTCTCAAATATTGGAGCACTGCTATCATGTCACCCCTAGTCCTTCTTTTCACTAGACTAGACAAACCCAATTTCAGCAGCTGTTCTATATATGCTTTATTCTCCAGACCCAACACCTTTGTTGCTCTTCTCTGCACTCTCAACATCTTTTTTATATCGTGGTGACCAAAACGGGATACAATATTCCAAGTGTGGTTTTACCAAGGCATCATAAACACCCTAACATATTTTTTTTTGGCTCCAAGCAAGGCAGACACAATACTTGCGGGCTACCCCATCCCTCGTGTTGCAGGGGCAGGCAAGGGTTCCTTTTTGGGAAGGAGGGAGATGTCTCCTGCCTTGGTTCCCTTGAGCACCACCACAAAGGACACACACCCCATTTTGCCCCATCCCATCCCACCCCACCCAACACCACTGTGGGCTCCAACTGGCTGGTTGACCCCAGGCAAGAGGAATCGCCTCTCTGCTGCCAGCATCAAGGAGGCAGTGTCCCCTTGCGACCTCCCCAGTGATGCCCGAGGCCAGACCCATTCCATTATTTTGCCATGTTTTGGTCTTTCCTCTTGAACGCCATGTACAAATAATTTTCTGTGTTGTCAGGCATGAACAACCAGACCCACATGTGAAGAATTCAATTAGCTGTTTTATTGCTCAAGCCTATACACAGGAATCTTCTCAGACTAACATTTTGCACCTAGGTGAGACTGGCATTCAAGGGGGGAGGGTCAGACTTCACCCTGTTGTGCCCATGTAGAGATTCCAGACTAATTTTCCACTTGACTCCTCCCGCTGGCTCAGCCAGTCTCTCATCGTCCCCCTCAAAACAGCCCTCCCCTTCTGCCATGGCATCTTCATCGTCCGAGTTCTCACAGGTACTTGGGAATTGAAGCTATTTCAAATGAATCCTCCGCCCCCCTGTACCTGAAGTATCTCTTGGGACAGCTGCTGCTGTTTGAAAACAGGAAGTAAAGGCCAAAAGTTGACAGTTGAGCCTCATTAACTGTCATCTCTCCCCCCACCCACCCCGAGGTGCTCCCTCTGTCTGCTTAACACTCACAAATTTATTGGACAGATCTTTTGCAGGGCAGTGGACTGGGAATTTGGAAGGCCATGGCTTTTCTGGGAAAGGCTGATGAAATTGCTGTACCAAGTTGGGGCGTGCACATGTCTGGCATTTTTCCAGAAATGTTTGGATTCTGGGTAGCCCTTTCAATGGATCAAATACTCCATGCCTTTGCCCCATTGTCTAGACTCCAAAATTTCTTCAACTTCATACTCCTCCTCACTGTGCACAATCACAGGCAGAGGCAGTGGGTGCTGTGAGCAGACAGGGCTAGGAGGGGATTTCTTGAATAGCAATGAATGGTGAAAAACTGGGTGGACTTTCATGGATGGTGTTAACTGCAAACAAGAGGCTACAGAATTAATATGTTGGAGGACTTTAAAACAGCCTAAGAACTTTGCAGCAAGTTTCTTAGAGGGCCTAGTAGAAACCACAAATTTAGTAGAGAGCCAGACTTTGTCACCTTCAACAGTTGGTGGCCCTTCCTGCCGATGGGTGTCTGCAGCCTTCTTGTAAGACTGTTTATGTGATGACTCCCCCAGATGCCTCTCTGGATGTTAGTTCGGAGGAGGATGAGCCAGTCCTGGGCATGTCAGGAGGGGAGTCAGTCAATGCAAGTCCAAGGGGGGGGGGTGCAGTCGATGGGAGAGCAACCAGATGAGCAGCTGGCTGAGAGTGATTTGGCTGAATTACAGCTGAAGCAGGACAGCCCTGAGGCTTCAGGTGGGGAAAGCACGCAGCTGTAGCTGGTCAGTGATAAGGAAGAGGAATGACCTTCTCACCTGATCTGAGAACACGCAGGGCAGAGAAAAGGCAGGAGCAGTGAAGGTCAACCTAACTACTCACAAGAAGGTAGCCTGTCCCTCTTGATGGTCTGCACTGGAAGCTGGCTATTTAGCTAACAGACAGATGGAGATTATGCTGGGAACAACATGTGATTTCCTAGCTGTGTGTGTCCTGGTTGTGATTCCTGCCTTGCTTTGGACTGACACTGTGCCTTGACTTTGGATCGTGCCTTGTGAACTCTGGACTTTTCTTGCCTCATGAATCCTCTTGTATTGTGGATTTAATTTTGGCTGGTGGACTTATCTTTGGGAAACTTTCAGGTGCCTTGTGGACCCATTGGCCATTGCTCTGTGGAGTAGTGTTGGTTTGCTTTTGGCTAGACTTAATTGGGACAGTTCTGGGTTTTTTGGTCAATGGAATTGCTGGGGAATATTAATAAAACCATTAAACCACCATCATATGTAAATGTGAATAAGTGGGACAGCACAGTTCAGCTTGCTCAAGTTTGTCAAGGTAATGATGATTTAATAGCTGACCAGCTGCTGTAAGGTTGTAATGCTATAATACTGTAATGTTATAATGATGATGCAATGGTAGCAATGAGTCAGCAGGGTCATTTGACTGCTACCGCTTTAAGAGGCTGTAATATATGAGAGAACCTGTGAGGGCATATCTCTCTCTCCATGTGTGCTTCTGTGGTATAGCTGGTTACTGATTGCTGTTTGTTCAAGGCCTCTATCAAAGTACTTGTATGTATGTATGCTTTGTAGGGATAAAACCACTATATGTAAATACAAACCTATGTGCTGTATTTGCTCCTGTGTTGTCTCACCTAGTCACACTGTGTGTACTCTGACATTCCCCGCTCTGCAGGCATTCTAGAAGAGTGCCAACATCTGACTTTGCCAATTGGCATGGGAATCTAAGAGTGACATGCAATCCTGAGGGTGATTTGTGGTTTGAAGGTGCTCCCTCAGCCTTTTAACTTTTTAACATGTTTTTATTCATGATTTTTATTCTGTCTTTATATATGTATCCTTTATGTGGCTTTAGGGCTTTTATTTGTAAACTATCCGGAGTCACTTAGATGAGATGGGCTATATATAAATTTGATTAAATAAACAAATAAAATAGTTATGGAAATGGTTTGCTATTGTCTCCTTCTGGGATGTGATTCCTAGTCTATAGAGATAATCAGATTAATTTAGCTAATGAAGTAAAGTTCAGTACAGTGTTAGAGCCTTGGTTTTTCAAGTGAAAAGGGAGGCCCCCTTTTCTAGAGATACAACAATTCCTTTATTTGTCACTGCAAAGTACAAATGCAAATTGCAAAGTACAAATGTTATGCCTGTATATTGGGCAAAATAATTAGGACAGAGATTAGAACTTCTGCTACATTTTGCTATTTAAACTTTTTAGGAGAAGTTGGTAGCTCCCATTAAAAAAAAAACAGAGGACAATTGACAAATACCATAAAATATATTAGAATATTCCATATATTGAGCTTAAAAATCAGAGGACAATTGATGAATACCATAAAATATATTAGAATATTCCATATATTGAGCTTAGAACATAGAATAACGTGGAAGAGACCTTGGAGGTCTTCTAGTTGAGTCTCCTGCTATACCATTCCAGACAGCTTTAGAAAGATGGTGTAATGCTTTAACTTGGTGATTAATGTATTGTTTGTTTTATTGTTTACTTGGTTGGGGTTTCCTTTTAAAATTTGACTGGTTTAAGGAGAGAAAAAATACAATACATGAGTGGCTCCAGAATAAAATTTCATCTAAAGGCCAGGGCTAAAGCTTGCAATACCTACATTACAAAGATACGAAAAGTACTAGGCTGCACTAGGAGGTGGTGTTGTTTTTTTGAAAGGGGTAAGATTATACACAGGAAACTCTCAGTGTTAAGATTCATAGAAATGAATTGTAGATAGGAAGGTTAAAGGGCAGATGAAGCAAACACAATGATTTGTTGGCAGAATCCAGCAATTTCATCAGTCTGCCACTTTTGGTGAAGCTGAGCCCCCTTGAAGTGCTTTATTTTTTCTCATCAATCCTGCTGATACAAAACAAGTGCAAGGCTGTAAGAGTTTTAGTGATAAGTTCATGGCAGTAACTTTTCAGGTAGTAAGAAAGTCTCCACTTCAGTACAGTAAATGCAGCCCATTTCTTAACTTAAATGAAAGTAGAAACAGTGAATAGCTCTGGTTAGAAAGTACTATCAATGGAAAAGGGTTAATATTCCCAAATTAACACAATTTCACGGCTTAAAGCTGATCAAGGAAATAAGGAAGGTTTCAGTCCGATTAGCATAAAATACATCACTTTCTGAGCATAGATTTTTCTTGTATTGCTAGCAGCATTTTTGGTTGAGACTGAGAATAACATTTTGCTAATTTTTCCTTCGCTCTGTTATTATTTATTTATTTATTTATTTTTGCATATTATCTTCATTAACCACTCCTGTCACATTATTCTGGAGGGTGTATGACAAAGGAAAAAAACTGCAAAACAAGCCACTAAATATGAAATATAAACAAATGCCTTGATGCATGAAAAGACAAGTGATGATGAGAGCTCACAATTAATGAAGTGCGGCTGAATGCTTGATTAAAAATTTTTTTTTAACAGTTTTCTAAAATATGAGAAGGGAAGTTCATTTCAACCTCTGGAGGAAACATATTCTTCTCTACACCACAGACAAGGCCTGCCAGTTTGTTCAAATCCCATGAACTTTGCCGGGAATAGGGACTCTAAGGGTGGCCTTACTGTTCATCACTTAAACATTTCTACTAGAGGCATTCAGATTCTTTACACACACACACAATTATATAACCACACTTTATATACGTTTTTCATGTTTTCTTTCTTCTTTTTCTTTCTCTCTTCTTTTTCTTTCTTTTCTTTTATTCTTTCCCACATTTAGTTTTACATATACAAAATATTTCAATAAAAGCCTTTTAAAAATAAAAAAAATAAAAAAATGAGCTTTCTACCTGAGGGATCAATGTTTCTCCTTAAGCTACTCTCCAAAATGTTAAATTGTTTCCTGATTTGACAATGTTTTGGATGAAGTCACATCTCTCCAGATGCATGAGTTCAAGACATGGGTTGCAATTCTAATCATACATGACTTAACTGTTTACAGTAAACATACATAAAATGAGAATTGAGATAGAAGCTAAATATAACAGACTGAGGATCTTATATTTTCTGAGTGCAGAGAATATCATGTGTAGAGACTTGAGTTCTGTTTTATTACCATTATCGCCTTCCAATAAAGGATTGTCTAACATATTGAAATTTTTATTATTCATAGACATAATGGCATTTGTGTTATAACACATATAGAAACTACCAAGTGTGTTAGTAAGTATTTGATAGTGTTGTAAAAAAAGAAAAACTAAATCCTGTTTTTCAGTTTCTGTGATTGGAAGAATACACCATTCTATAATCAAAGTGGCTAAAAATTAAATAAAAAAGATACATCCATCAAGTTAGCAAATGAACAATTTACAGAGATAGCACATAAAAGGTATGACTTTGCCATCTATTTGGCCACTGTAAGTTGGTGGCAATTACACAGGTAGTCCTGGACTTATGACCTCAATTGAGCCCAAAATTTCTGTTGCCAAGAGAGACAGTTATTAAGTAAGTTTTGCCCCATTTTACAACCTTTCTTGCCACAGTTGTTAAGTGAATCACTGCAGCTTTTAAGTTAGTAATACAGTTGTGTAATGAAACTGGCTTCCCCATTGACTTTGCTTGTCAGAAAGTCACAAAAGGTGATCACATGACCCCAGATACTGCATCCGCCATAAATATATGCCAGTTGCCAAGCATCCGATTTTGATCACATGACCATGGGGATGCTGCAGCAGTCATAACTATGAAAAATAGTCATAAGTCATTTTTTTCAGTGCTATTGTAACTTTGAATGGTCACTCAATGAACTGGTGTAAGTTGAGGACTGCCTTTAATGACATGGCATAGAAGTCCTGTTCAAATCCCTTTAATGGAAAGCTATTAATCCTGCTATTTCAAATGACACAAATATGGCACAAATAAAGCCATAAATGATATGTCCTTGGTCTTTTCTTGGATTCAGTTTTCAATGTCTTTAGAATAATAATGCAGATACTGTAGGTGTCATGTAACATTCTGAAGAAATAAAATCTCTGACGATCAAATGGAATGAGTCAGGCATGCCTTCCTTTTCAGCTCAGAACATGACAACCTACTTTTCTGTGGGATTTGTTAAACTTCGTATTACCTATGAATTTGTAAAGTTTTAATAAGCAAAATGGACATATTCAGTTTTTCTTGATTGGCTTTCAGACCAAACCTTGGCTCAGGACATTTTGGATCCATTGGCAGTACTTTAGAAAGTAAGTTTGCTTTTGGAAAGAAATATTTTTTGAACCTATTTGGCTTCAGATAATTTGAAAAGCTGGCAAGAGGAGACACAGTGCTAGTTGCTCAGCTATGGCAAGATTGGCAATTAAGATCTGATTCATATGACAGCTTCTCCCACAATATACTGAGTATTTTGGGAGAAATGCATGTGAAATTCCGTACAGCTGCATAACAGTTGGGTTTCTTACCGCAGAGTTCAAATGGAAATTAACTCATCTCAGTTGCACTTGGCTCCTGTATTTTTTTCTTTTCTTTACAAACTGTGTGAACAGTATTTGGGGGGGGGGGAAATGTGGGGGAAATATGTCCCTGAGCTCAGGACTTTTATCAGCTCTGATCTAAAAGCCCTCCTCCCTTATTTTCACATCTAGCTGTAATTAGTTATATATAGCAACACAACTTTCTTCTGACCTTTGTAGCACACTAGATGAATGTGTGCAAGGCCCTTTAGGACACAACTGCCGCCTGGTACTTATCCTCTGCTTATCTCTATTCTACTCAGAATAAAATTTTTGCCTATGATCTCTTGTTTTGAGTTGAATGCAGTATTTTTGGCCTTGTGTTCACAAGCATTTCTGGCCTGTTTCCCTGATGCACATTACATTTTTTTTTTCCTTGGCAAATGCCTGCAGGTTGCTCACAGTGAAAGAAACATCTCACCTGGTCACTGGCATTGCTATAAAGCTCTTTGGTGCCTGCTGGAGCTATGGTTACCAATCATGTTCCAGAAGAATAATGATTTTGTTTTCCTTTCTTCAATTATGTCCAGTTCTTGGAGATTCTCTAAGATAAGTCCCTGCAGTTTTCTTGGCAAGGTTTTCCAGAAGTGGTTTGCCATTCCGAGAAAATGACTGGCCAAAGGGGCCCCAGATGGTTTCATGCCTAAAGTGGGACTAAAATGCATGGTTACCCACCCTGTTTCCAGCGTGATGCCTTAACCACCACACCAAACTGGCTGTCTTAGTGATTATAATATTAGTTTAATATACAGGGGTCACTGATTTAAAACCCATTATGAATACTTTTAATTGCTGTATTTTTTCCTGAGCTATCCAGTTTTCTATTGGACCTTTGAAAAAAGCATTTACCAACACCTCATTCAAAATAGTAGATTGATTGATTGTTGATTGAGCCACGGTGGCACAGTGGTTAGAGTGCAGTACTGCAGGCTCCTTCTGCTGACTGCTGTCTGTCTGCAATTTGGCAGTTCAAATCCCACCAAGGTTGACTCTGCCTTCCATCCTTCTGAGGTCAGTAAAATGAGGACCCAGATTGTTGGGGGAAGTATGCTGGCTCTGTAAACTGCTTAAAGAGGACGGTAAAGCATGGTAAAGCAGTTTATAAGTCTAAGTGCTATTGCTATCACTATGTGTCATCAAATTGGTGTTGACTCTTAGTGACCATGTAAATAGACTGCCATAAGTCTTTCCCCAGACTGGGTTTTCAGGTCCACTAATGGTGCTCCCATCACTGCTGTAACTGAGTCAATCTGCTGTTTGTCCTCCTTTCTGTCCTTTCCAGCATTGCAGCCTTCTCCAGAAACCTGGTTTATTTTTTTCATAATGTTTCCATATAGCATAACTGGAGCCTGAAAAGGGCTAGAGTTGTATTTCTTTTTTTCTTTTTCCTAACTCCCAGATAGACCCAAGAGAAACAAGTACTTTAAAGTCTTCAGGAGCTAGTATGAAATACTTCTATTTCAATTAACCAAAAATATGAGAAGATGCACCTGTGAATTTATAAAAGGAAATGAAGCAGAAAAGTGAGTATCTTAGAAAAAGAAAAATATTAGTTAGAAGAAACATTTATGGCAGATTTCAAACTGGTAATGTTCTACATGTCAAGTAATTCTTATAACATTGAAAGATTCTTGTTACATTGCTACAGCAGAAATTATTGAGCCAAGTCTAGAAAACATTCAAGAAATGTTTGTAGTCCAGATGGTTGATAAACTTAAAGTCTCAAGTTGAATCTTTAATATTAAAATCTTCATTTATAACAGTCAAATAGCAGTAGCATTTAACAATAACATTTAGACTTATACAACACTTTGTAGTGCTTTACAGCACTCTCAATAGTTTACAATGTCAAGCATATTGCCCCCAAGAATCTGGGTCCTCATTTTACTGACCTTTGAAGATGGGAAGCTGAGTCAATCTTGAGCCAGTCAAGATCAAACTCCCAGCTATAAGCAGAGTTATCCTGCAATGCTGCATTGTAACCACTGTGCCACCATGGCTCTAACAAACTATTTTAGCTCATAATTTCTTATACAGCAATTGGTTCAAATCAGGGCTTAAATTACAACAATAAAAGAAAGATATTTCATGATACTGTTGTTCTGAAGGCCAGAAGCTTCTTCCAGAAATCCAGCTTTTCCATCACCCAAATCTTTTAAGCTAAATATAAAATGTCTCTGCAGCTTTCCTAACTATTTATGATGATGAGAACACTATGGAATATATATATCTTTTCCTTTGGAGTTTATAGCACTGAGATTTGACAGTTTGCTCTTCCTGCCCAATGCATGAACACAGAGATATCTCAGCTATTTGAGAGCTTATATTAATAAGAAGAAACAACTTTTCTTCTTCCTTTAATGTCTATGCTCTCTCTTTAAAAAAAAGTTTCATATTCATATGCTGGAGAAAAACCACCAAGCTGCTTTTCTTCCTATATTTGGATCTTTACCAATCCTATCTCCATTCATCATACCAAGGTAGCAGGAGCCTGTAGATAAGGGGGATGGATGTCTCCAATTGTGATGCAGGTCACTTATGTAGCAGAACCTACCACTGGACACTGTGGTCACTGCCTGAAAACAGACATTCCTGATTTTCAACCCCCACCAAAACTCTTACAAATGCTATAGAAAGAAGCAAAACTAGACATAGCACTGAGTACCAACACACAGTGATCTCTAAGGTGATTGATCTCCTTTAATATTGCAACTACATTCTGCTTGGAAGAATCCAGAAATTAGGGTTCAGTAGGCTGAGCCAAGAACAGTGACCTCTAAAATTAAAGTCCTTCCTGCTTTCAATTTCATAATTCAGGCCCAGGTTGTAATTATCTGAATTAACACTGACTTAGTGGATTTACATGCTTATTCTTCCCTTATTGAAAAATCTAGTGTCAACTGCTCTTGGACGGCAGCAGCTCCTATACATAATGAAGACGCCACAGATGATCTTATTAATCTTAAGCCTCTAGATCTATTACATACTAAAGGGATATTTATATTTGGCAATTTCATAAGAAATTAGAGGAACACATTAAAAAACGTGCTTTTGCTTGCATTAAAGCAACCTGGACTTTAAGTAGATGATCAAGTCAGCATCATCATTTCCTGTTGAAACAATTATCTAGCTGGTCTTGTTAAGCAGTTTCTTCATGGTTTCTCTTGATTTAAAACCTATCTTGTTTGTTTTTTTTAATCCCCTAGTAACATTTGTGGAATAAATTGCCATCCTTGTATATTGATCTGCAACTACTAAATTATACTATATATTTATACAGGAGACATTGTTACAATTAGAGGGTGTTGTAACAGATATTCTTGGTGACAACACAAGCAGGCAGTTACAAAAGGGGATAAAATAGGAATGTTGACTTGTACCCTTTTTAGTTTGTATTGGAGTTATGATTTTGGTCTTGAGTGTAGATAAGAAAAGTTAAGGTTTCAGTCCTTCTTAGGCATATAACATTCTTAGGTTTTGTATGCTCACAAAAGTAACTTAGGAGTTAGTTGCTTTAGTTTTTACACAGTCAGAATGAACAACTCTCCACCAATTGTGATAAATCTAAAATAATGGCATCTGGCAGATCTGAACAAGTCTGCAAAAGGATATTGCTTGGTGCAATTTTGTTTTGTTTAAATACTTTGAGATTTTTTTTTTCCCTGGCAGCCATGCGTATTGGATAGTGAAGTATAAATGAGCACTTTGTTGGCAGACAGTATACTTCATGGATTATTGTGTTTTATTGCGTTTCCGAGAGTATGCTTGTTCAAACTATTTTAGGGGACTATAATAACATAGCTGGGCCACAATTACTTTACACAGCACACTACGGCCAAGTAGTAATTTGGATTTATTGGAAAGGACCCAGCAAATAAATAATCTATGCAGTTTGTTTATAATTTAGCTCCTGCTAAATTCAAAACAGTTCCTACTGAACTACGTATAATGTTGAAAACGGTTAAAGTTTTGGAAGCAAGCAAACCTGTTCTTCTGATTGATTGAGTTCTAAAAAAAACCCACACCAGGATTTATGTAAGTTTGTAGCTATAGAGATAGACCTAATTTGGTGGAAATAACAGATTTCATATGATTTTTTTTAGAAGTATTCTCTATTTTATCTATTTTTATTTCTATAAATATCAGATTTAATGATAGTGTCAGAGTGTTTGCTGCCTGGTAAGCCATCTCCCACTCCCATTTCAACAGTTGGCTTGGGTCCAGGTTTTGACCTAAGCCTAGCCATTTGTCCACATGTCTTTTCTTTCTCTAGAAAGGCTAATTAGTGGTTGTGTTTCCCACCAGCAGCAGACACCAAGGAAATCTACCAACCCCTTTCCTAACTTGGTGTTTCTTAGCTTTGGCAAAAGATGTGTCTGGATTTTAAATCCCAGGATTCTCACCCTGCCAGAATTCTGAGAATTGACAGCCACAGATCTTAAAGCTGCCAAGGTTGAGAAATACTGCCCTAAATTTTCATACATTAAACCTCTGAGGATAATACCAGTCCTGGAGCTAATTGCTGAAGCAGAACAGTACTCAGAGATAAAGGAAGTTTAGATTATTTTGGCATACCTTTATGCAGCCTCATGGACTGGGGGAAAGGATGATAACACAGCTGTGAAGATGAGCCTTATTCTTTTTAAAAAAAATGCTGGCTTGTTTCATTTGAAGTGTTTCCTGCCATTGAATACTTCTTTACACATTTTGGATTCATTTTGAAATATTCTAAATACATTTCTGTGCTAACATTAATGATCATAAATATGAATGTACACAGCTTTACTACAGAATCAGCTTTTTGGAGACATTAAATTTAATTTGCAAGGCAGATACTGCACCTTGATAATAAGAATATATTTAAACCTCCACCTCCCATGAAAGTTTTTCATTCTTACCTCTTAGGAATGATGATCCCATATGATGATTCTTCCCATTTGGCATGTCTCTTGCCACAAAAGATATCCATAAAAAGGTATAATCATTGTAAACTATACATTGTACCTATAGAATACTTTAGAGATTGGGTTTTAAGTCCCTAACTCTATGTATAGTTTCCTTTCAATGATTTCCACAACTGGAATGATTTAACTAGCTGAAGGATAGAATATATTAGTGCAGTATTTTGAATCATGCTTTGAACACTAAACAGAATTAAAAATGCTAGTTTATTAAACAAGATAAAGAAAAAGGTACATATTGATTAATGTTTTGTGATTTCACATATATGAACACATGAATGCTTATGCATGCAGCATTTCCAAAATGTCTGTACTGTTGGGCAAACATAAACCCACATGGATTTTTCAAACAATTGGCTTGTGGATTCACACATTTGAACCTTTGAATCTCATGCTTGATGCAGAAAGTTCAGATGGAATCTCTAAGGGAGATCAGTCTAAACAGTGCTTGCTGACTTCTTATAAGGGAAAACCCATGGACATTTCATATATCCCCTCTCATTGAGTCTTCTGGCGTAGCAGCAGCACTTCATCAATTCCAGGTTCTCTTGTTTTATTCATGTGTGGTTTGTTCCAGTAGCCCCCATCTCATCCAATTGTTCTGGTTCCTCAGCATCTGATGCAAACACTGTTGATCTAGACAACATCCAAATCAATATGATTCTCCTAGTTCATGCCACTCTCATATTTGAGGTAGGTAGGTAAAACATTAGAGGGACTTTATCCAAGGGTCCCTACTGGTAAAGTAGGTTCCACCCAGGATTTGAATCCTAGTCTCCAGCATCAAAGACAGTACTCTAATCACTAGGCAACTCCAAATGTCATAGAAATTTTGTTGCTATTGTCTTGCTGGATTTGACATTATTCCATAAAGATGTTATGCTTCCTGGTTTGTAATCTCCACATTACTTCAGGCAATGGTAGTAGTCACAGGATGTCCTATTTCAGGAAGAGGCTCAGCCTAGCCCAGCCTGTTCCCGTTTCCTTACCTAAGGATATAAACTACCTTCTCCATCCCTGGCACTTTCCATTTTCAGCTCCCAGACTTCTCAGCAATGCTAGTTGATACAGAAATGGCACACAAGTTGTGGAAGTATTTTGTAGGAGTGTGAGGAAAGTTATGCTATAGATAGTCTTGCTAGGCAGCATGATAATGTAAAACATCTTGTTACTGTCTGATGTCTGTTCAGGATTAGAAGCAATGTAAGTGGGGAGGAGAGAAATGTTCATGCATACTCAACATCTTGCCTAGAATATAATCATACATTTGAGCAAATACAAAGCAGAACTGGAACTGATATGTATTTTCCATATTCTGCAGTATAGTATAAAACTACAAAGACTGATAAAAATGATTAGGAACTGCAGTCAGCAACTGGCAGGAGGACACAATTCAATGACATGGAAGTAGGTTGTTCTACTGGCAACTCTGGCATAGGAACAAATTCTTTCCCCGTTGTGATCTGAAATGGAGTCAAGCCAGTACTACTGTGCACCACTTTATTATGTGCAACCTCTGCAAACAGTAACAATTCAGCCCAATTTTCCTGTTGATAATTTACATAACATCTGATGTATTGTTCCACCATGGCGTTCCCGCGTTCTGAGGCCCCATTAGTAGCTGGATGGAATCCAGAACTAAGTCCCTGGGAAGATCCAATTACCTTTAAGCATTCCCTCCAAAATTTGGCTGTGAATTGGACCTCCCCTCTCTGAGATTATAAGCTTTGGCGTGCCATGAAGCCTATAGACCTGCTTTACAAACATCTTTGCCAATTTCTTAGCTGAAGGCAGCCCAACACAAGCAACAAAATGAGCTTGCTTTGAAAACAAGTCTATTATTGTCCATATCAATGTATTGCTTCCGCTATCCGGAAGTTCAACAATGAAGTCCATAGCAATCTCTTCCCAGGGTCTAGAGGGCTCAGCCACTTGTTGTAACAATCCAGGTGGCTTCCCTGGCTGGTGTTTTCTGGTAGTACATATGGAACAACTCTTCCCATAATTTTCAACATCATATTTCATAATTGGCCACCAAAATTGCCTCCTGGCCAAGTGCAGAGTTTTCAAAAGACCCCCCAGATGAGAATTATGGCTCCGGCTCAATATCAAAAGCCTCAAATTTGCTGGAATATACAACTTGTAATCTTTCCAAGCCAAATTGTCTCTCATCATCAAATCTTACTGATTATCCAGGAACCATGGGTCGTTTAAAAGCACCGCTTTAAGATCCGCCGACAACTTCTCCCCAGGACCATCTGTTCTCCTCCATCTCTGAGCTCTAGTTAATGCTTGTGCTGTAATCTCCTTTTGTGAATTTATCAGATGGACAATTTCCTCTCGCCAACTATCAAACTGAGGCTTCCTCGATAGGGCATCCGCCAACAAGTTCTTCCTCCCAGGATATACTTCAGCTCAAAATTAAAGTGCTTAAAATATTGAGCCCAGCAAACCTGCTTGGGGGAAAGCTTCCTTGGAGTTTTCAGGGCTTCCTTGCCAATCTAACATCGCTTTCACTTTCTCTGGATCCATTTCAATCCCCTCACTGGTTACTCTGTAACCTAAGTGGTCTAGAGAAGATTTGTGGAATTCACACTTTCAAAGTTTGACATAAAGTTTGGCAGCCAGGAGTTTTTTCAACACTTGTCGAATCAATTTAACATGTTCCTCCATAGTTTCAGTAAAGATAAGTATATCATCCAAATAAACTAGAACTCCTTTATATAAATGCTCATGGAGTACTTCATTAATTAACTGCATAAAAACCGCAGGGCACCCTTGGAGCCCGAAAGGCATAACTTGAAACTGAAAACTCCTCAAGGGGCAGTTGAAAGCCATTTTCCACTCATCTCCTTTCCAAATACAAACTCGATAATATGCTTCCCTCAAATCCAGTTTGGAATTTCCCCCCCCCCCCTTTTGATAAATGGTTCAGTAGGTCCTGATGAAGGACATTTCATTGATTTCGCTAAAATCTACGCATAATCTCATCTCCCCATCTTTCTTTTCTTTGAACAACACAGGAGCCACCACTTTCAATTTCGCCGACTCAATGAAACCGCGGGCTTAGTATCTATGTACTTTCACAGTTCAGTCATTTCCACCGGAGTCATAGAGTACATTTTGGGCTTTGGTAACTTAGCCCCTGGCTCAATCTCAATAGCACAGTCCGTTGACCAGTGGGGCAGAAGGAGATTACAATTCTCCTCACTGAAAACATCTGCCAAGTCTCTGTATTCTCTGGGAATCTGAGGCTCCCCTGGTAGGGCTTCCACAGCCATGGCCGCGGCTGCTGGGGAACTTTGAACTGGAAGTCAGCTTCTCTCCAGCTGTAGGGTCCCATGCTTATGATCTTCTGGTATCCATCCACTCATTTGATGCAGTGACCGCACTTATTGAGCCATGCCAGCCCCAGAATAACTGATTTGGACATCATGGGGGCTACAATAAACTGTAAAAGCTCCCTGTGCTTTCCCATTTCCAGTTTTATTAGTTCTGTCAGTCAGGTAGCCGGAACTCCTCCAATCAACATCCCATTGCTCAAATCTAATGGTGCACTTCAATAGCTGATTTTTTATCCCTAACTGCTCAACGAGAGAGCGCCCAATTAAGCAACTTGTGCAAGCAGTGCAAGCAGCTTCCACTTCTCCTTGTTCCCCAGTGTTAGGGACTACTAACTTGACCCTCACTGAAAAGGGATGGATAATGCCACTCATCATCGAGTCACTGTCTCCGTCTCCCACCTCAATATATTCCTCTGCAATCGGACTTTCTTCATTTCCCAAGTCCGGAAGGGGAACTTCCACAGCTTGCTGAGTGAATCTCCCTCTATGCAGAATCTTCCTAAGGGTTCTCACCCTGGTTGCTGTCGCTGGCCGAGTCGGCGGGACTGGAGCTGGGGCCATACACTCAGATGCCCGCTGACCCATCTGACTGCAACAGTAGCACTTGATAGGAGCAACTTACTTCGGAGTGTTGATTGGTATATTAATGGACTTGATCAGAGGCTTTCTGACCCAGGGCTTCCTCACTTGCTTCTCCGGTGGGGTCTTTCGTAGGGGATTTACCTCCTGACCCAAGGATATTGATGCCTTATACCAATCCTGCAATCTTTCCGGTATCCCTTTAATACCACACGTCCTCCGAACCTTTGGGTCAATCACTTCTTTAAAATAGTGGAGCAGGATCCCCTTGGGCCAATTTCTTAGGTTCCCAGTAACTTTCTGGAATTCCCAAAGTTTTTTAGGGGGCAATTGCCTTGCTTCATCGTCTTCAGAAGGGCTTCATTCTCCTCTTTGCAATCTAGATCTTCGAACCTGGCCCAAAGCAATTGGACAAATGCATCCGCATCGTCCAGCTCTACAGCTCCTTTATCGTGCAGCTGGGCTATCCATTCCGAAGCATCCCCTTCATTCATCCTCTCAGCAATGGCAGACACCAGGTCATGATCCATCTGACAGAGTGGTCCATGTTGATTGATGTGTGCCCACACACGGTGTAGGAAATAGGCTAACTTTGTGGGGGTGCCATCAAAATTTGCCCTAAATTGGGGTGGCTTCTTGCCTGCATACGGACCAGGTGCGACGAATGATTGTCCCGGCGGGCCCGTGTAGATTGGCATCGGACCCACCGGCTGCGGCATGGCAGGTGCTGGGGCCACTTCTTTTGCTGGACTGGAACCTGCAGGAACCCAGGGGGTGGCGTCCACTGGCACTGCACCCATCCCTGACCGGGGTAATAAGCCCATCCGGGCGTGATGGCTTCCACTGGGGGTAATATGAACACTGGTGGCCGAGGGTGTGTGTGGCCGGTCTCTGGGGCACTTTGATCATAGGCACTCACCTGAACTTCGGCTGGTTTAGGACCCATCTCTGCTGGGCTGCCGAATTCCATGGGATGTGACTCCCCACTTCCAGCCTCTCAAACCATTCCGATAGCCCCATTAACGACAGACTTCGGGCGGGAGGCAACAGGTTCCATTCTCCAGGACTGTCAGACACCAGGGGTTTGGCTTCGCTCCATACTGGACCTTGGACTCCGCACTCATGTCGGTTCCTTCCATTCCCGGGCTCCCCAGAGTCCCGGTTTGGTAGCCCGAATCCCTAGGTCGAGCACCCTGCCGCCGCTCTGCTTCGTCCGCTTCCATTTTTCGGGTCAGTTCTTCCCAGACGGGAGGAAGAGGTTCCTCGAGAGGCCCCTCAGTAGCCCCTCTGGCTTCCCCTCTGAGTAATAATTTCTCTTCCATCTTCCCTGAGTCTTCACGTCACCCAAAGACCCTTGACTTCCAGGGAGCTGCTCAAAACTTTTTTAGAGATTCAGGTTACTGTCAGCATTGCAACGAAACCCCCCTTGACCATTCAGCACTCAGAAACAAAGCTCATCCAAGTAAGATTTTATTAAAGAAGTCTTGCTGGGACATCTGGGAAAAACCTGAATCTGAAAGTTTCAGGATTTTCCCTCCCCAAGAGAAATTCAAAGAAATTCTATGATCACATGGGCCAATCCGACTCCATCCCTATCAAAGTCTTCTCTTTAGCCACTCCTTCTCCAGGTGCAGGTTGATATGTCCTTGACTCTGGGGAAGAATGTTGTTGTGTCTATCTACTTTCCCCAGATCAGTGTGAATATCCCCCCTCCCATTTTCCCAGGCACTAATTGTGGCAGCCATAGAGACCTTCTACAAATATGGCTCCCAAGCTGACACTGTCATCTTGGATCTTAGGCTGCATTTTGTCAAAACTTAAAGCACATGTGGCTGTTATATAACTATCTTCTGCAGATGTAACAAATATAGTTAGTCAGGTCATATGGTCAGGGTTAAAGCACTTAATAATGGGAGATAAATGTTTTATGCATACATTTTAAGATTTATTTACAGGCCCCATAAAGGATAAATTTTCCTGTTTGGGGGTAGAAAAATGTCATTCTGTAATTGGTAACTACAAATAGTTCTGTGAATGGTATCTCAGAATGAAACAACTAGCTCCCAAACCACTTTTCATTACTGGCCTATTAGCACAGTACAATACGTGCACAATGTTAACTTTATCCAGGTCCATATGAATACACCAAACACAGAATAGTAAAATCAAGCTAATTCTGAATCCTGGAGGCTCATAGGAAACTTGATGAAATGAAGATGCTTCTGTGAAATTTGTTATAGGTGTACAATAGAAGTATTGATGGAGGATTGTGGTCCAGGTTATTGGAAGGTATCTTATTGGTTTCCCTGGTATACTGGTGATGCATTAATACAGTGCACTGTATAGTTAGTTTATTTTATTGTCATTGCGCCTCATACAATGAAATGAAATGCCATCTTCAGTGTACATTATGACTATAAAAATAAAACACAAACATACATCCTTCACATTCTATACAATTGAA
>JANHFL010009232.1:0-13289 GCA_032468155.1 Oxyrhabdium leporinum | reverse complement strand
TATTTATTTATTTATTTATTTATTTATTTATTTATTTATTTATTTATTTATTTATTTATTTATTTATTTATTTATAGGTTTAGGTTAAAGTGCCACAGATAAGTGTATTGTTAAGTACAATAAATAAATGAATAAATGCAAATAATATGAACATACTTAAATATATATTACATGGATGGTCTCTAAAATAAGTAAAAAGTAAAAGCTAAGAAACATATAAACATTGTCCATTTTTATAAACATCTATTGTAAGATATACTTTGTAAACGTGTACATAATAATTAGTATCTTCTTTTTATTGTTTTTTTTTTAAGAGTGTCTTTGACAAAGGAATATACCTCTGAAACATATTGGGCTCTAATAAAGTCATTTTCACTGGCAGGCGATTCTTCCTTTCTTTTGCCTTATCATCAATCAATGAAGACATGAAAGCAAAACTAGCTTCTTGTTTGTATTTGCTAGGATACATTTTCTGATCTTGACTAATAACTACTGATTCCATTAACCTTCAGAAATTTGTTTCACCCTCTTTTAAAACTATTTAATTTAGCCATCATTATGCGTAGCAAATTACATAGCTTAGCTATGCACTACATTGGTGATAGGCAATTATTTGAGGCTTTTTCTCTCATTAGGAACCTGAAGGCTACAGTAGGAAGCAAGGCAGAAGATGATGATACACATATTGCATGTTTAGGTCTCCTTAGGGAAGTAGATTGTAACTGTCGCATTTAGAAAACATTTAGAAAAACAATAGATACATATATCTCTTGCATTATCTTTACTGCATTTTAGTTTTGCTGATATTGTTATTTTGAATCTTGTAAACCA
Source organism: Oxyrhabdium leporinum (assembly GCA_032468155.1). NCBI lineage: Eukaryota > Metazoa > Chordata > Lepidosauria > Squamata > Cyclocoridae > Oxyrhabdium > Oxyrhabdium leporinum. Next base: position 12,458 of record JANHFL010009232.1, on the reverse strand, counting down.
CCTAAGTGCTTATATTGAATCTTGTAAACCACCTAAGTTACATGCTTAACTTAGGGGTGTTTTTGTTTTTTGTTTTAAAGAAGAACAAATACGTGGTCTCTTGTATTTCAAACAATTTCAAATTTCTCAATGGTTGAATCTGTGTCTGAGTAACAACTGAACATGGAAGCAAAGAGAATGCAGAGTAGTTTACTGGAGTAGTTTCTCCATCCTTTCAATATAGCCCTTTACAATTATTAAACACGTTGTGATTAAAAACATGGTTTGTTGAGTTAACAGTATGTTAAATAAGGATCAATTGCTTGAGTTCATAGTTCATCATACATCACGCTATACTAAACCATAATTTAGTACTTATGAAGCCATCCAAAAGGATCATCTTGTATCCTGTCCTATAGCCTTGATTTATTCATTTAGCTTATTTGTTTTAATTTAAATGAAATGTTTCATCACAGAAGCCTTAATGAATCTACAAGTGTATCCAGACATTTTGCCCACATTTTTGCCCTATACAGCTTTTAATTTTGGTACTCTGTGAATGACATTAAAACAATATTTAGCTTATCTCATATTTACTCTTAAATTCTTTACAGTCCCTAATGGCATGTACACATTAACTTGGGGCAGAACTGGCAGGCATAAAAAATGCTTTCCATGAAATACAAAATATAACCTTTGTAAAATAAAATATCTTAAAAAAATAACTGAAGGGAAGAGAGACTGAACAATCCAGCAGAAGAAATAACAAAAACAAATTGAGAAACTGAATTGAAATTCAATTTGTATAGGTGGATACAGGTATTTGTCATCTTACATTTATTTGATTAGTGACTGTTTGAAGCATCCCCATTGAATTGAAATATTTTATCATACACACACACACACACACACATGTGTGTGTGTGTGTGTGTTTGCTCTAGTTAGAATTGGATTATATATCCTCCCATTATGTTTGTTGTATAAGGTGCAATGACAATAAACTAAACTAAACTAAATGTAATGTCACTAATGATAGTTTAAATGCATACACACACACAGAATTTAATGCATATATATACACACATATATATAGTTTAAATGCATACACACACACACACACACACATTGTATATATAGTTTAAATGCACACACACACACATGAAATATTCCAAAGGAACATTGAAGAAGAAAGGAGATTTTATAAATGTTTTCAATGAACCGAAGATAATTCAGAGAAGGCCAGACAACATGACTTTCTATATCAATATAGCCATTTTTTTGTATTACCGACATTAGTGTGAATCCATTGTGTGCCAGAAAAAGGCAGCAGAGCCCAGACATTTGAAGTCTGCTAGAAACTAGAAAAATGTCCCAGATGACTGCAAAGGGTCAGAGACTAATTCTTTTTGTGCTTTCTCTATTGATCAACTTAAAAGAGTATTGCTCCCATGGAGCTGCAGATATCAATGAGTACTTGACTGTCCAACCATCTAACCATGTAGCTGTAAATTGGACAGTATAGAATCTTGATGGGGAAAATGACCCAATTCTGAAGCTCATGTACCCAGAGACTAAGTTTACTTTTGGAAAGCACTTACAGAATCAAATTTCTGCTTCTATCCAATTCCATAGACTTCTTTTTTTTAAAGATGCTACTGAAAGTCTCAAATCTTCCAAACATTTCAGTTTAACTCCTTTAGAAGACTTGCTTGTTCCTGCAGATTTCATTATATGTGTTTGTGTGTGTGTGTGTGTGTGAAATGAAATCTGCAAGAGATTTTAGCATTGGAAATTACTGAGAGCTTTAGTTTAGGTCTAGTTAGAATTCGTTTATTTTCCAAATTAGATTTGAATAGAATCTTCTATTCTGTACATACCTGACTTGAACAGATATTTGACTTGCTTACTATTATGGACATGGTAATTTCTTCCTTCATTAAGGAAAAAAGCATATGTCTATGCATGCTATATTTTTCAGAAATGTACCCTTATTCCAACTTTTTTACTTGCATAACTGAAAATTCACATGATATATAGCAACAAGGCAAGAATGAGATTCAAATATCTCTAGGTTACTTCATTGGAATGGAAGAAGAAAGTTCTTGCTGAATTCTGTGTTTCTTTTCCCTTTTTTTAAAAAAGTTCTCCACCTAGTTGGCAGGTGCCATTCAAGTCACATATATAGTTTTTTCTGAAAATGAAAGTTCATTAAATGTGCTATCGGAATGTCCAAAATGTCTCTTAGGAAATAGGGAAGACAGCAACTAAGAGAGGGCTTTGGGGATTCAAACTATTGCTCAGGTAGCAGATATTTGTTAAGGAACAGCTTCAAGTCAAAAATAGAGTTTGTCAAGTCATGTCAGTAATGAATCAATATTGAACAGTTACCAAATCAAACCAAAGTATGTATTGATTTTTTGGATGAAATTGTGTAAACCAAGAAATAGATCAAGAAAGGTAATTTCTTGAAAGGTTCCAAATAACAGAATAACAAAGTCAGAAGGGACCTTGGAGGTCTTCTAGTCCAAATTGCTATTCAAGCAGAAGATCCTACACCACTATCATTCTCTTTTTAAAAACCTCCAGGGATGGAGCACCCACAGAGTCTGAATCAAGCTGTTCCAATAGTTATTTGTTCTGACTGTCAGGAAATTTCTACTTTGTTCTAGGTTAGTTCTGTCCTTGATTAGTTTCCATCTATTACTTCTTGTTCTGCCTTCTGGTGCTTTGGAGAATAGGTTGACCCTCTCTTCTTTGTGGCAGTCTCTCAAATACTAGAATATCTAGTCCTTCTTTTCACTAGATATACCCAATTCTTGCAACTGTTCATGTGTTTTAACCTCCAGTCCCCTAATCACCTTTGTTCTTTGCCTCTTTCCAGAGTATCAACATCTTTTTTATATTGTGGAGACCAAAACTGGATGCAATATTCCAAATGTGACTTTACCAAGGCATCATAACACAGTACAACCACACTTTTTTTTTAATATGCTCTTGATTCTATCCTTCTGTTAATGCAGTGTAGGACTGCATTGGCATTTTTGGTGGCTGCAACACATTGCTGGCTAATATTTAAGTGGCTGCCTACCAGGACTTCTAGGTCTTTCTCGCAGTTGCTGTTATTGAGTCAGGTTCCACCTATTCTATACTTGCATGTTTGGTTTTTTTCCTTAGTGTAAAACTTTACTTTTCTCACCATTGATAGGGCTCAGTGTTGAAGTCTGTTGAGATCCTACTGAATCTTAAGCCTGAACTTCTGGCTATTCCTGCCAGCTTGGTGTCATATGCAACTTTGATGGTTCCCCTTCTATTCCCTCATCTAAATTGTTTATGAAGATATTAAAGAGTACTGGACCTAGGACAGAATCTTGGGGTACCTACTGCTTACTTCTCTTTATGTAGGTGTAATTCTATTAATGACTACGTGCTGCATGTGGTTTGTCAGCCAGTTACAAATCCATCTAGTGGTGATGCTATCTGTCCACATTTTTCAAACTTGCTAAGAAATAGGTTGTGGTCTACTTTATTGAATGCCTTACTGAAATTGAAATATACTATGTCCACACTATTTTTCTGGGCCACTTTGTCAAAGAATGAAATAAGACTTGCTTGGCATGATCTGTTTTTGTCAAATCCATGTTGGCTTCTAGTTTTAACTTTGCTTGCTTCTAGGTGTTCGCAGATCTGTTGCTTGATTATCTATTCCAAGAGCTTCCCAGGTATTGATGTTAGGTTGATTGGTCTATAGTTTCCTGGATCTATTTTTTCTTTTTTTTTTGAAGATGGGAATCCTGTTAGCTCTTTTCTGGTCCTCTGATAGTTCCCTGGTGCTCCAGAATCTTTGAAAGATAAGGTTCAATGGTTCGGAGATCATATCTGCCAGCTCTTTTAGAAATCTGGGATGTAATCCATCTGGTTCTGGTGATTTGAACTTGTATAAGATGGACAGGTGTTCTCTTACCATTTTCTTGCCTGTTTTAATTTGTATTCCTAGTCTGTCTTTTGTGGTTCTGTTTTTGTTAGGTTGTGTTATTTTTTTTCTTTTGAGTGAAGACAGATGCAAAGAATGAATTAAGCAATTCTACTTTCTCCCTGATTAGAAAAAACAGCTAATCAAGAAAGCACTATATCTATATTTTTCCATTTACCTAACTTTGTGTGAAAGGTAGGACTCCATTTTCTATACATTGCTATTGTAAATGGAAAGCAAAATATTAAAGAGCAAGAACAAAAAAACTTGAAAGATCAGAAGGGCTGATGCTGGCAATACAGTTTGCAATATTGATTTCCTTGTGGCTTTTAATTTAATAGGATGAGCAAGAGAATTATCTCTTTTGGTGGCAAAGAAATATGAAAATAACTGCCATTGGCTTTCAACTGAAAATACGCTGCACGCTTGATGCCTTACTTTTTATTTCTCTGCTGGCTTTCCATATATGTGATGTTTTTCTACCATATCTACCTTAGCTAGTACTTCATTTTCTGGATATGCATAAACAATGAATGACAACCTAACTAAAACACATAATCCACACAGCGCATTAAGTCACAAAACAAACAAATCAATGCTCAACATAACCAAATCTTGCATAAACTGAACAATAGTGGTTAGAGTCATAACTAAAAATTTTATGTGTTGGATGAATACACAACTGAATCATTTCTAATAGCTTTGTACCATCTCTACTTCTCACTCCTGGTCTGATGTATCAGAGAACCCTGTTCCTTGACATATAATACTTTTACTGACAGCACATTTATGCTGCATTTTGAGTTACCAGCATGATATTTTTGCTGTGTAGTACCAACTGGCAAGAAACTTTGAAACTGTCAGAAACCACTGTGATTTTAACCCATAATACAGTGATCCCACCGTCACTGAATTAATAGACTCTTTATGCTACCCAATACAGATTTTACCCCATGGACTGCAACACATGTTCTTTCTTTGGAAATTAAACTTACTTATGCATAGACACTAATTAATATATGAGAAAAAATAAAATTCTAAGTTAAATTACAATTTTTGGAATTCAGTTTTCCATATTCAGAAGAGAGGGTTTGTTTGTTTTTCCTTCTGACAAGCTGCAGTCTCCCACCCCGTTAAGTTAGGCGAATATGGTGTAAAAATAGTTTTGTTGTCTCATCTGGTCTTTCTGCAGAGAAGACTTCCCCATGAAATTGTGCTGTTGTAATTTTGCAACTTTTGTCCAATATTTCTTGAGCTCAGCTATCGGTATTCTTGGTACAAGAAAATGTATTCTGAAAATGTAGAAACAAGAAAATGTATTTGGTCACCATATTATAAAAAAGACACTGAGAAAGAGTGCAGAAAAGAGCAACAAAGATGATTAGGGGGAATGGAGGCTAAAACATATGAAGAAAGGTTGCAGTAATTGTGTTTGTCCAACCTAGTGAAAAGGACTTGGGGTGACATGATAGCAGTGTTCCAATATTTGAGGGGCTGCTACAGAGAAGAAGGGCTCAACCTATTTTTCAAAGCACCAGAAGGCAAGACAAGAAGCAATGGATGGGAACTAATCAAGGAAAGAAACAACCTAGAACTAAACAGAAATTAACCAACAGTGAGAACAATTAACCAGTAGAATGGCTTTACCTTCAGAAGCTGTGGGTGCTCCATTACTGAAGGTTTTTAAGAAGAAACTGGAGAGCCACTTGTCTGGAATGGTATAGGGTCTCCTTCTTGAGCAGCGGAGTGGACTAAATGACCTCTAAGGTCGTTTTCAACTCTGTTAATCTGTTTATGCATACTACTATCTCATTATATAACTGATGCAAAGTACTTAAGTGCATCATTTGTATTATGTTGTCATAAAATATATATTGTCATTTGGCCTTCAGGATTATTCTTGTAAAGACAAAGTGAAAAGTGATTTCCATGTAATCCAACTTGGGTTCTTATTGTAAAGATAGGATATCAGTTTAACAAATTATAATAGTCCTAGTTCATCCCAGTAAATTCCTTTGTGTTCTTTATATTTCTGATAAGCTACTAGCAACCTATGGATGCCTCCTAGAAGTAACATAACGAGGAGTGACGACATCTTCAAACTGATCATCTTCCTCTTACATAATGTAATCACAGACATTTTTTCATCTTTTTGCCTGCCATGTTGTATTGCAACTGATGTTTTGATAAAGGCTTATTAGTTATTTCTCAGCCACTCCTATTGAGGCACAAACCATAGATGCTTTAATATCATATTTGTGAATGAAGGGTAACAGGATCACTCCTTTCAGGTAACTTATGCTAGGAAGTGAAAGATAGAGTAGAAGAATTTGATGTAGATTTAGTTCCTGTTCTTACTTGAAAGATGAATGCACAAAAACAGCTGTGTTTAGCCCTGGACTTTGAGATGAATGGACCAGTGTGAAGACCCCTGAAGCTGATTTTGGTCAGGAAAAAAAGAACAACACAAATTGTCCCTTTTAAAATAAGATGTCAGTTAAGACCCTCACACAAAACTGTCTTATATCTATTCAGATGATTCATTCATCTGGGTCAGTACTGTGAACACTGCCTTGGGGTAGAGATGCAAATGCAGGGTATGGACGTGCCAGGCATCTTGAACCATTCCTAAATATCAGCAGGCTCTCAAATTTTTTAACTGATCCCCTTCCATGAAACTGCCCAATCTCATATGATTTTGCAAAGAGATTTTATGAGCATGCATTAATTTTCTGAAGTTTGACATCAAATTTCATTAGCAGAGTGAAACCTTATTGGATCTACTTGCAAGATATAGGTTTACTTTAAAACTAAAACAGGAGCTCCTGAAATGATCTTTTCTGCATAAAAAAAGGCAACACTTTTGGGAATTTATTTTCCCATTGTTTCCAGAAATCTAAGAAACCGCACATGGAATTCATAAACAGCGTTTATTGCATAATAGGTTAGGGACCCTATATTGTGCATTGGATTTATAAATCATGAATTTTCAACCATGAAATAAAATAGCTACAAATGAAGATAGCCAGAAGCAGCTTATGGAACAGCATGTCAGTTCAGAAAAAGATGCAGCTGCTTTAATGATTCAAAGAGACATATTAATGCACACTGCCAATCATCTTTTTTGAAGGATCTGGAATGCCATTTTATATATAATGTGGATAAAAGTGAACAGGAAGATGAGACTTGTCTATTACATACAATGATGGCTCCTGTTTTCCTTCTCTGACTTGCATTTGCTTTTAAGTTAATATGCATTCAAAGTCTTGTGTGTGAAAATTCCATATTTCCTCTGCTTTGTCAAGCTCTTCAAAGGAAACATTATCGGCTTAATTGCTTAATTCCAATTTGCATAATATGCCAGTCTGACAGCTTCCAAAACTCGGATAAAAAAAAAGATTAACAAGTTTCAGGTGCAAATTGCCAGGCTTTTGCATTTGGGGCAGCAAAAATGGCTTCTTCTTTCTTCCATATCATATCTTCAAAAAAATTTACATTTTTTTTTCTTTTCAAGAGAATGAAGTCCAGAATGAGTTAAGTACATGGAGTTCTGAGTGCCCTCTAGTGATGCTTTTTATTATAATATCTTCCATCCAAAAGCATACATCTATTGGTTTTCACAGTTGCATCAAACCAGTGATATGAGTATGTCAGTATAGGATTCATCCATAATAAAATGTAGAAAAAAATGTAAAAATATTTGACGTTCTGGGCCACAAATCAGGAAGAATCATCTATAGTCTAGACTGATAGTGATACTGTAATGTTTGTTCTACTACATTTAAGTAATCCTTGACTTATGTCCACAATCGAGTCCAAAATTTCCATTGCTAAGCAAGACAGTTGTTAAGAGAGTTTTGCCTCCTTTTATGAATTCTTTGCCACCATTGTTAAATGAATCACTGCATTTGTTAATAACTGCAATAAGTTTGGTGGTTAAGTAAATCTGGCGTCTCTATTGACTTTGCTTGTCAGATGGTGATCACATGACCCAAGGGCCAATGCAACCATCATAAATACAAGCCAATTGCAAAGTGTTTTGATCATGTGACAGTGGGGATGCTGCAATGGTCAGAAGTGTGAAAAATGGTCCTAAGTCATAACAAATAATAAATCACTTTTTAAGTATCTTTGAACAGTCACTAATCAAATGGTTGTAAGATGAGGACTTATATTTATCTATACAAATCAAATATTCTCCCAAAAAATCTAATATGCAAATTTAAATACCATACTGCCAGGAAATAATGAATAAATATGGATAAATAAAGTAAATTATGTAATGCGTGCCTTAGCCAACGATTTAAGAACAAGATGGTTTTTTTTATCCTTACATATGCATGATCTATTAAGTTACCTTTCCATTTTCCTATACCAGCAAAAAAAAAGGAGGGGGGTAGGTATACAGGGACAGTTTAGAGACACTAGTTTCTAATCAGAGGAAAGCCCTTGAAATTCTGGGTTCCTTCTGAATTCATTTATTTGCTTTCCTTAATATGTTATCCCTCAAACTCCATAAAGTAATTCTAACTCTCAACCCAATCAAGGCTAAAGTGGGACTGACCAGGAAGACAGGTGAAAATTTGCGGATTTGACAATGGTCAGACAAGTAACAATTGAATTTGCAGAAGGAATGGGGGTATAATAAACACCTCAGAAGGGATTTTCCTTAGGTTTTGTGGAACTGTAAGGGCAAGCAGAGAGAGAGATATTTTCAGGCTTGCAATATTTTATTAATCTAACCTTACAATAAAGTTAGAGTTAATACTGATAGTTATACTTCTTGTATGGCTTCCTTGCAAAAGGTGAAGAAAGCTTGGGAATAAGCTTCTATATGGGTCTTCTTTGTTTGATCTGCTGATTTGGGAGCAAGGCTGCTTCCAATGCAAGGCAAGACTTTCAAAAACAACCATGTTCTTCATGAATCCAAACATTAACAACTTTGTAACCTCCATCCCTGAAGAACCCCAGGAAATTCTAGAAAGGGACTAAATTGGAAACAAATAATAAATTTCATAGTTATGTAACAAGGACATGCAAAGAAAATGTGACTCGACTGGTGCTATGGAGTAACTAATTGGAATCATAACGAAACAGAATAAAATAAAGGAAGGAATTTCAGTTCTGCTTGACATTGTTGAAGAACAGTGATCTTGCCAAAGGCTACTTCCAGTGTGATACTGCTGGGGAAAAATGAATTGGGTAGTTTGTTTGATTAAAAAGGTTTCAAAGATGCAAAATATCCACAGTAGCTATCACAGATGGCAAAATGCAGCAAGGTCTACAAGTGAGAACTAAATCAGTACATATTGTTTTTTTTAAATTTTAATTGCTTGGACACTGGCTCACAAAATTTAAACACACACACACAGAATTATGAAATAATTACTAAAAAGGCAATAGACATTTTAAGGTATTCACCATTTTGAACATATTTGAATTAAATCAGAATATTTTTTTTCAGATATATGAATACAAATAGATCAAACTATGGTTTAATAATATCAATATTAGATTATGATGATTGAGAATATTTTGTATTAGTAAAGGAAGATGGAAGAGCAAATAAAGTGAAAAAAAGAATGAAATATGACCAGGAACATAACTAGACAGTCAAAAAACAGAAGCAGAAAGTTTTAAAGAGTTTACAGACAATAAAAGACTAGAATATTTTATTTGGCCAAGTGTATTTAGACACACAAGGAATTTGGTTCTGGTGTAGATCTTCTCAGTGTACATGCAAAGGAACAGAATCATCACCGTAATACCAATAAGAGGGGGAAATAAAGAAGATAAGAAGGATAAATGATAACACTACAACCATACTACCTGGCTACATTCATAGACATTAGACAACAATGTGAGAATTAGATGTTTAGCAGATTGATGGTGTGAGGGAAAAAACTGTCCCTGTGTCTAGTTGTTTTGGTATGCAATGTCCCATAGTGCCATCTTGAAGGAAGGAGTTGAAACAGATTATGTCCAGGATGTGAGGGGTCTGTAGATATTTTCTCAGCTCTCCTTTTGACCCACACGATGTACAGGTCTTCTACGGAAGGCAGGTTGATTGCAATTATTTTTTCTGCAGTCTTAATTATCTGTTTGAGTCTATAGCTGATATTCCTGATAAACATAAAAAGAAATGAAATGAAAAGGGGGAAAAAGGTAGGAAGGAAGGAAGGAAGGTAGGAAGGTAGGAAGGAAATTTCCTGGAAATGAGAGAGCCATAATTAGGACTAATTAAGAGATAAAAGTAACAAAGAAGATCTGCCTGGTTTCTGTCACTGAACAAAGATAGCCATAACTAGTTTTTTCATCAGGTAACAGCCTGATGATAGAACCATTTTTGGTTCACCGTTTTATTGTTTTCACTTGGCTATGTTATATGTTATATAAATATATATGGGAGGACACATATTGCCTTTCCTCTGCATGCCTTTCTCACAAACTGACCAATAATGCAGCATTAGCCAGCCTGCCATCTGTTTCCTCAATGTTAATCAGAAATGGTGTGAGTTAGCAAGATTCCACTATCCCAGCAGTGCTCTTATAATCATCACTTTACGTGGAATTGGAAAAGTAAATACAAAGTAAATTGAAATAAGTTTGGAGTTCAGGCCAAATATTTGCTTTACTCTTCATATTGTTGCTACTTTTTTCACAGGGAAAAGACCCCCTTGTCTTCTGCATTGCATCTTAAAATACTGATAGTTCTCAACTTACAACAGTTCACTTAGTGAACATTCAAAGTTACAATGGCACTGAAAAAAGTAGCATGCTCGTTGTTCACACTTATAACCATTGCAGCATCTCCATGTCACATGGTAAAAATTCAGATGCTTGGCAAGTGGTTCACATTTATGACACCTGTTGTGTCCTGGGGATTATATGATCACCTTTTACGACCTTCTGACAAGCAAAGTCAATGGGGAAGCCAGATTCACTTAACAACCATGTTACTAACTTAACAAATGCAATGATTCACTTAACAAGAAAAGTTGTAAAATGGAGCAAACTCACTTAACACATGTTTCACTTAGCAACATACATTTTGGGCTCAGTCGTGGTCGTAACTTGAGGACTACCTGTACTAAAATTGTGTTATAAAAGTAAACACACAAATCCTTAACCTGCACAGTTTGTTTGCATTTTAATCCTGGATGCATGAGAATGACATATCCCAAAGTGGTGTTTCAAAAGTTCGTTTTCACTGGAATGATTTTATGAGGTCAGCTAATGAAATTTGCAGTATATATTTTCACTTAATATGTTTTATTCATATTAAGTGAATTTGAGAGCATAATGCAGTCATGTTAGCAAATCCTGGAAATATAATGGCCTGTTTCTAGGACAGAAGTGCATTTCATCCAGTATGCTTTGTTTATAGAGCTATAACAATCAGAGTTGATTGAAACTAGTAAACAATGAAGTAGCTAACTGAGTTACCTTATTTGTATCCAACCTAAGATTTAGACAGGCACAACTCGTCTGGAACTTTCCAGAAATTCAACATAACACTGGCTAGTCAAGAATGGTAATTTTTACAAATACTGTATGATATCTGACCGTTAATGTTGACTCCTAAACTTGGGTTCAAAACCTATGCTCTCTCCGTGGGTTCAAAACTTGTATTCTTTCTTCTCATGTTTACTCTCTGTAGCACTCAGATATCTTTATTTGCCCACTTTGTAAATAGTGGTTGCCTGTTTACATTCTCACCTTCATACACTTATTTGGGCAATTTCTAGCTAGCAAAGCCTTAATACCTGATAGCAGAAAAACCCTGCAAAGAGAGAACAGTGCAATTACATATATAATAGCAGTGGCAGACATACTTCCAATGAAGATTTTCATGTTGAATGTTAATATGCCTTTGAACAATCACTTTATTTAAATTCCTGAATGAATACATAGAAGATTTTGAAGTTCTCTCAGCAGCTGGGAGTTAGCAGCATTAGAAGTTGGAAGCTGTAATCCACTTGATAGATAGCACAGGTAATAGAGATGAATTCCCTCTGTGAGTTCATTTAACTGGGATTATTTATGCCTCCCTATTAAATGTAATAAGGTCACATTCAGATAAAAGGAATTTTTAAAGCTATCAAAGTGCTTTGGTATGCTGGCTATGTGTGGCATTAATTGTCTTGTCAATCAGAACTCCAAACTCTGGACTGAATGTATAAAGTATCTTAAGAAAGATTTTTTTTTCCTTTCAAACATTTAAAATCAGTTTTGTGTATTTCCTGTAAAGAGATTTAAACTAGCAAGTTCTATAAAGCAGGATTCTGGTTTTCCCTCTTATACTGATAGCACTGTTACAATGCTGGAAATAGCAATAGCACTGAGACTTATATACCACTTTATAGTGCTTTACAGCCCTCTCTAAGCAGTTTACAGAGTCAGCCTATTGCCCCTAACAATCTGGGTGCTCATTTTACCCACCTTGGAAGGATGAAAGGCTGAGTCAACCTTGAGCCTGGTGGGATTTGAACTGCCAAATTGCAGGCAG